>CAEFZX010024743.1:0-137764 GCA_903066825.1 Alfaro cultratus | reverse complement strand
TCTGCATTTCAAGGACCCTTGCTCTTTATACTTTTCTGTGTTCATAATTGTGTGTTAGAATGAAACGGTTCCACACAGTTGCTGAGTGATCATCAAGAAAAGCATTTCACTGTGTTGTGGCTTTGCCTCGGTACAGCACCTAGTCCAAATTCCTCACACACTTTTCCTCTCATTTATCTCCGAGACACAGCAAGCAGAGAAAAATGGCCACCTGCTCACATTCATCTCTGCATGAAATGTAATTATTTTGAGGGGTGAGGGCAAGCTCGGGATGAGCTCAGGTTGAATCTGTGGCTTTATATATGAGAGAAAAACTGGATATTGTGCAAGTTAATGGAAATAATAAATGGAAGGGAGCTTGTTTTAATGTCTCACTCAGCAGAATCTTATTAAGGAGAGATGTAGACAGAACTGAGACAAAGTCTATTTTTATTTTAATCATTAGTAAGCTGTGATGGCCACAAAAACTTTTTGTTTTGTGCTTTCACAGCTAGCCGTGAGCTCCATGATGCATCTGGCATCAGTCTTTTTTAAATTCAGACTCCTGCAATGCTGCAGTCCAATTTCATCATCTTTGTCTTGACTAAGATCATCTAAACTTAAGTTTCCTTTTTTTTTTTTTTTCATTTTTGACATAAAAGTTTACTTTCTATTGATTTCTAAGTAACAAAACTGCATGATTATGTTTGGATACCAAAACTGATTTCAAAAGTTATTTAGTTGGTCGTCTTGTAACATGGAAACACAAAATCAGTGAAAATATTGTATTTCTTGAAACTACATTTCCTGCTTTACATCGGTGGGAAATATTTTTAAAATATTAATTCCTACTGACATTTTTAGTCTGAATCAAATTTATGAATAAAATGGAAAGCACATATTTTTAGCTGTATGTTTCAACATATGGAAAACCTTTGGATGAACATATCGGTATAAAATAATAACATCTTGAACTTGTGACCTGTGGCCCTTTAGTAAGAACAATACTCTTACTAAAGGGAGGGAAAAACAATCTGCATTTTAATCAGGACTCTGACTCAAGATGAAATCAGTAAGACTTCAGATGGGTCTGACTGCAATCAGCAACAATTATGTATTTTCATTCTTCTATCATCCTGCTGTTTTTCTAAAAGCATGCCAGGCTGCACGCTTTAAACATTGGCTAATTAGAGCATAATCACAGTGATGGCAGCAGCAAAAAGACAATGCAAACGTGAACGGTGACTCTCCTTCTCTGCGTGTGCAGGTACTGGGAAATAAAAAGCAGCATGACAACCCAACTAAACAACAATCACTTTATGTAGTTTTGATTAAAATTATCTTAATCATATTCTAATACAAGGTTTTTTTTTACTGTTGTAAACTTTTTATGTAAATTCTGTCTAGTGTTTAATGGTAAAATTGCTTATTAAATACTTAAACTCTTATATGTGTTTAAACATTTAGAAGTATTTAAGTACCCAAATCCTTTAAACAGTTTTTTTCTTGCATCATTACCACAAAGTTCTCTGTATTGTTTTCAGATTTAGATGATAGTTAAACAAAAACATCACACACCTTTGAAGTGAAAAGAAAAACATTGTTTTCAATTAGTTTCAGAAAACAATTATCACATGTTCTTTGCATTTGTATTTTCCCCTTATTACTCTGATTCTCCCAAATAAAGTCCAGTGCATACATTTCCCTTCAAAAGTCCCAGATTCCACCTGAATATTTGCAAGAAACCATTATTAAAGAAAAGCCACAAAAGTCCAGTTTCCATTTTGCCAGAAACTATTTTAGGGGACAAAGAAAACAAGTGGCACGTTTTTCATCAAATGAAACCAAACCTGAATTTTTAGAAAAAGAGCAAAACGCTTTAAGTTCAAAACAACCTGAACACACAGTCCCTATAGAGACACATGATAGTGGAAGCATTATGGTGCGTGGATGCTTTTCTGCAGCGAGATCAGGGAAGCCACTTGTGGAAAGACAAAGCTAAATACATAGCTAGCTATGCTAAATTAGCTTAGGCCAAAGCATATTCATGTGTTAGAATGGGCCACTTAAAGTTTACACCTACACCTAATTAAGAGTATATGACAATTCTTAAAACTGGAGGCTCACAAACGCTTATTATCTAATTTAACTGAATTTGTGTTTTATTTACTGGGAACAATGGACAAAAATGTCAGTTTTTAGATGGAAAAAAGTGGGACTTTTGGCTCTGGGGAACAGAACACAGAAGTTCAACAAACAGATTTTTACTTATAAGAAGGTTTGACAAAAATGTGCAATTTAGCAAAGCTTTGGTTGTTATCTTCTCTGTAAAATCCAAATAGTATGCACTGAGTCTTTTGGGTCTAACATGACAAAATGTGGACTGATACAAATTTGACCCTTGAGGGAAAGCAAAGTAACCCATGTTGGATGCGGTTTTTAGGGAGTAGTTGCTTTTATTTTTCAAGCTCTTTATATCTGATTGGATCTGATTGATATTGCTCTCAAGTGGCAAAGAATTGTGTCAGTTGGTTAGAAAATTGTGGCTGAAATTGTTTTGAGAAGAAACATTTTTCTCATGAGTGTCTAAAGCCTGAACTTAACTGTGCTAAAATGAGAGGCATGATTTATAGTGAATCCTCAAGCGTGTTTGAAATATTAACCAGTCTAATTAAACTGTCAGTGGCTTCAATGGCTTCGTCAGTGATATAATTTCTGCTCAGGCGTATTGCCAACAAGAAAAACATTGCTAATAGAGACATAAGCACTCAAAGTTTTGTCCCCTGTCTGTGTTTAAAAAAGCGAGGCATGCGCAGCTATATAAATGTGCTCAGATCAGTTCAATGGCCCCGTTGGCCTTAATACGACTTAAACTGCTATAATTATTGCATTATCTTGATTGGCTCCTTTATTTTCTCTCTGGCCACATTGAAAGCAGGTCTAATGTACATTCACACAGCAATAATGGAGTCAGAGTGCAGCAATATTTATCGAAGCGTTGCAGAAAGAATTTAATCAAGTGTGATATTTAAAACAGACTGGGGGTCTTTAAAGGGCATCAGACAAGAAACAGACACGCTTCACTAAGGTTTTATGAAGTAATTTCACTGTACTCATGAATAACCATTGTTACTTCCATTTGGTGGTCTGATTTAATCAAAACCGTGCTGTTTTAATATTCTAGGTACTTTGTAATTTTAGTGCTGTTTTTATGCTATCTTTTGTCTGGTTAAAATTTAAGCACTACAGTTGACCCTTTAAATTTAAAGTGGCTCCATGCTTCATCTGTAAAAGCTGCTATAAGTGTGACCGGTCCATTCTTTAACTCTGCGTTGTAAATTTCTATTGGTGTATCAAATAGAACAGGGACCGGATCTGTGTAGACCATTTTTTATTTTGTCTGTTCATGTTAAAACGGCTTGCCATACAGCATAGCATTTAACCTCCTCCGATATGGCAAGCCGTTTTGACATAAGTTTGGTTTTACCGCCCTTACATTCCAGATAACTCAAATTGTTTTATATCTAGATGTTTTAGCGATTTAAGATATCTCTAATTATATTTTGACTAGTCGAAATAATGTCAGATTTACCATTGAGTTGTAAGGAGACTTCAATTCAAGATATCTACAATGAATTACTGACTATCTGAAATACACATTTCAGATATCTACAATTAAATTATGACTAGTCATAAAGTAAATTCAAGGTATCTTGATTTTAGTTTTGACTAGTCATAATTCTAGTCAAAACTAGATATCTCGAATGACAACATAATTCAAGGTATCTTGATTTTATTTTTGGATAGGAAATATGTAGTTTTGACTAGTGAAAACTAAATTAAAGATGTCTTGAACTGTAATTTTGACTAGTCCGAATTCCTTTTAAGATATCTCTAAGTGAATTAGAGATACACAGCTTTTCAGTGTTGCAGTCAAGACCACCGAGACCAAGAAAAGACCAAGACCAGAGTGTATTGAGACCGAGACAAGACCAAGACTTTTAGGGTCCGAGACCAAGTCAAGACCAAGACCGAGGGAAGTCGAGATCGAGTCAAGACCAAGACCAGCGCCCCGCGCAACATGACACAATAAAATGTGAAATACGATCAAAATTGCTAATCAAATTGATCTGAAAGATTTTTCTGCCGCCCCATCTTTAGCTCCCTGTTAAGTGCACTACTACAATTCAAATGTAAAAGAAAAAAAACAAACGCTCCTCAGCTCAAAATAATAATAATAAAAGATTCCAGGAATATCTTAAGACAGTGTGAGAAATGTTTAGATTTTGTACTAGAAATGATCAAATGCAATTCATATTCCTTTAAGAGAAATAAAATATCACCATATTGGGAGCAGTGAGTCAAGAATTGAACTTCTTTATAATCGTCCATCTCTGGTGTTTGGCCATATTTTCTTTCTCTATGTAGAAAACACCGACTCGCCATTGATGGGGCGTGACGGTAAGCAACAGAGAATAGACAGATAACTGTTTTTTATTTGGGTTGTCCCTCAATAAGATGCTGCCTTGAACGGTGAGCCATGTTACCTGTATAAAATGGGTATGAGATACAATAAACTGTGACAAACCTAATCCATCCTAACCCAACAGCACCTTGAAACTAGTGACCAATGATGGGAGTGTGCTGTAACTCTTAAAATTTGCTAATTAGTCAAACATTCAAAGCAGTGCTCTACCACAAGGGAGAGCTACTTTCCAGATGTTCAAGAACATTAAAAGTTGCTCATCCAGATGAACACAAATGTTTGTTTCAAAATCTCAGTAGGATTTAGGTCCGAAGCTCTTTTGACATTTGAAACAAAGTTTCAGCTTCATGGAGGAGTCAGAGAGTCAGGAGTTGATGTTGGATCAGATGATCGCCTCTAATAGTAGAGCAGGAATATTGTCTAAAACAAAACTATGATTTTAAAACATTAAAAAAATATTTCTTCATCAGACATATAATGTAATGTTTTCAACTAGATTAAAACATTCTGTTGTCTTATTGTTAGTGTTACCATTTTAAAATGATTAAATATTTTTGTTCTCTGCTTGAAAGATGGCACACCCATATTAAAATGTGTGTTTATACACATTTTAATATGTATAAACACATACATCTGTCTGGATAATTTCTATCAGGATACTTTTTTTATGTTCTAGCAAAGAGAAGCCTCGTGAAATTTGTCAGGAGTCGTAAATATCAGTACAGTTGTTACAGCACAAATTTAAAAGTTTCAAGTTCACCTTTAAACAAACAATTTTAGACTAAGTATTCTGTTGAGAATAATTCTTATGAAGCCCCAAACCTCTATCAACTCAAAACATATTGCAAATAAATATGTTTATGAAGTTAAGCAGAGGAAAAATTGAGAAGATTTAATATGTAGACAATCTAGAGGACATATAGAAAATTCCAAATTTGGCCCCAACTGTGCCATTTTAATTGTCCCATGTTAAAGAGCATTTAATTTGCATATCTCTAGTGGTGTTAAATACAGTAGTTAACAGCATTTTTACAGTGAATCAAAAAGCAAAACAACTTCTGGCAGAAAACTATTGACCAAAATTGTGCACATCATTATGCTCAATGCTTCAACAACTGTACCTGGCTATGTATGCATTATTCATCCCTCTGAATAATGGTTGATTTGAGTGAAAAATACATTATTTCATTTATCTGAGCTGAATGAACGGTGCTATACTCACCTATGGTAAATTAGTTGAATTGTTAGTCAGAGTTAGCAGACCTTTCATACCTGCAAACAGGCAAAAACGAAATTCCACAAGATCTTTAAAGACTTTAAAATTGTTTGGCTTTATTCAATTTACCGAGCTGAATTACATGTCACGTCATGAGCGATAGCAGCATTGTGTGTGCTGTGAGAGATCTTTGGATATATTGTAATTGATATGATTCGATCTCTTTCCATTACTCTCCCAGTAAATGTGCTCAGTGCAGAAGACCTCCTGTATATATTTTTTCCTTTGTTTTCCTCTCACTGTCTCTCTGAATGGCTGCCTCTGTTGTTGTGCTGCAAATCAGAGCACAAACACAAACACAAAAGGTGGATGCATTTCCCATCAAACTTAATTAGGAGATGATCAAAGGACACACTGAGCTGCAAGACAAAGCATGTTCCAACAGAGATAAATGTTTGAGCACTTTCAGCAGGCTGTGGAGTGACAGCCAGAATTAAGGTTCAATATGATCAGATGTCTTGCAGTGACAGATGAGAATCATTAGTGTTGTCTAGACTGGTCGTTTTCAGCTATCGGACCAAAACAGGCTTTGTGCACCCTTGCAGATTTGACGGAGCTCAGGATGCACTTGTCAGCTTTAAGTCACCTGATGTGATATGATCTTGCAATTTCTCAAAGAGTTTCTAACTGCAGCCCCATAACTCCAAGCTGTTCTGTAAGGTGTTATATATTCCCAGAGGGTTTGATAAAATGGAAGATTAAAAAGACACCCTATTGTGCGTTTTTATGGCAGGCCTGGACCTCCCGTCCTCCTCGGGGGAGATTAACTGGTAGAGTACAGATTAAAATCAGTCAGACAGAAGATGCTGGAGAGATGGGAAAGTGATACACAAATCTCACTTTCCTTTACAGAGAAGTGACATAACCGCAGCTGTTCATATCGATGTACAGCTGTGTTCTTGCATTTATATCCGTGGTTTCTATATCAGTTTGTTCTGGTATTTTTTGCCGCCTGCAGTACACACTGAGTCATCAGTAATAACTGTGGCAGTGACATCAACAACAAAAAAGCCCAGATCAGATTCAGTAATCAAGGATGAGTAATTATACTGAAATGATTCATTATGCAGGATGAAACAGAAATAATGGAACGAGGACCATAGCAGCTCTTTGAAAATTACTGTAATGTGATGCTTGGTCTCCTTTCGAAAGTACAGTGGCGTTGACTCTATGCAAAACAAGGAGGATCAGAAGCTTTTCATAATAACTGTGTTGCTATAAATTCACCCAAAGTTCTAAAAAGTGTAAGTTTCTTGACCTATATCTACGAGGGAGACACATTTACATCAGCATGTCAAAGTGGAGCTGAAAGATTAAACATCAAAGCTACTGGTTACTAACAAATCTCCCCAAGGCTTCGTTGTTGTGTGTAAAATGCTGGTCATGCGAAAGTCACTGAAACAAGACGAGAGAGAATACAGATCTCCTGACCAAAAACTGCAAATAAGTGTTGTTGCAAAACTTTAAAGCAGAGAGAAAAAGCCATTACAGTCCTATTAGCTGTTCAAAGACCTTAGGCTGCAGGGCGTCGCACGCTGTTTGCCAACTGGCTAGCAGTGCATTAAAAGCAAGGAGTGCCATGGTAAATACTGCCAGCTAACAAGAAACAAACAGTCCTAACAGTGTATATAAATTATGAAATATATTGCTTCTTGCAAAACTAACAATACCCCATGAAATTCACGTTTTGTAAAGTTACAATAAAAGTGTGTTTTGCAGGGATTTTACAGGATTTACCAAAATAAGGTGGTGCATGTTTGTGAATGTTTTTCTAATGTATAAATAAAATAGACCCCTGCATAAAATCTACTGTAACTAATTGACTTTGGAAAACACCTGATTTTTCAGCTTTACTGTATGTTTTAATAGTGAATTTCAGTTCCATATGCAGCATTTCATTTAAAAATAAGTTTGACTTGAGAAAGTTTCAAGTTGTAGAGCTAAATCATCACCTGAATTAGATCAAAAGCAAATTTTTTACTGATTTTATATTTTAGTTATGATTGTACAACCTAAAATCTTTTGGATATTTTATCAGCAATGATTTCTGTGAGGATGACCATATTGAAATGCAGAAAACACAAACATAACCAGTCGTGTTTATGTCTTCTGTTTTGGGCCTGTGCAGAATAAGAAATCAGTTCCTCCTCCACTCCCCCCAAAAGTATTTTGTTTTGCATTAAACACAATAAAAAGACTCAAAATCCTAATGAATAGTAAGATGCAAAAGAACTAATGACATCTTGAGGAAAACATTTGTCAGAATTTTAAAAGCTGTTTTTATCTCTGCAGTGTATAAACACAACTACAGTTCATCCTGCATAAGCTGAACATGACTGCTTGAAAGGTACTATTTCAATTTTGGCATTAATTTGTCTCCTTTGGCAAGATAATGGACTCCATAGTGGAGCAGTCATAAGCACTAATGTCTCTCAGCAAGACGTTTCTGGGTTTGAATCCAGGCCCTTGGGCCTTTCTGTGTGGAGTTTTATGTTCACCTTATTAATGTACGGGTTCCTTCTGGGCACTCTGGCTTCCTCCCACAGGCTAAAACTGTGTACGTTGGGTTATTACAACACACTAAATTCCCCCAGGTGTGACCGAGTGTGTGCATGGTTGTTTTATACGGTGTGTTTCTGTGCTATGCTGTCTGTCACCATGTTCCAAAGTTCCCTGGCCTGCTGGAGATAAGGCCCAGACGACCCTCGGGTTAAGATTAAGCAAGTAAATGGATCTCTTTCAAAATTTTCCTTTTTGATTTTGAGTTTTAAAAGATTTGATTCAGCGTCTACCTTTAAAACAATCTAAAAGCAGAAATGTGATTTTCTGGAACTGCCTTAAACCTTTTTCTTGTTCTGATGGCATTGTGACAAATTACTTTTCTTTGGACAACAGTGGACAAGTTGACATTATGATGGAGCCATGAAATCTGCTCTCTACCAGAAAATTCTGAGCGAAAGTTGTTGGCCATGCTTTTAGTTATACAGCAGAAGAACAAACTAAAACTGAATGGTTTGGTTTCAAAATCAAAGTTTATAGCAGCCATACTGAAACCATGGGTTTATATTTGAATCCAAAAATTCCTTGCTTGATAGCTGTTGCTGCTGCCAAGGGTATTGGAACCATTAGATTTAGGCTGCAATTACCTTTTCAGTTACGAAAAGGTACGTTGAGAAAGCTAGATTAAAACACCATTTCAAAATATGCACTGTCTATTTACTTAGATTGTACGTCCAGTGTTAACTTCTTAGATTATTTAAAATATTTAAGGGAGACAAAATCAAAAGCAGAAGAAATTTTTAAGGGGGGGATTATTCTTCATGGAAATGTATATGTTTGATGTGGTGATACGCTGTCCTTAATTTATGCAGCAGTTTTGACAGTGGCCCAAGGCTGATGTGTTTGGTAAGAAACATTCACCTTTAAGAATCATGAATAATGAATATGAAAAACAGGCTTCTTATCCCGCCAGTGTTCAATGAAATATAAAAAATTTGTCACCAAGTATTCACAGAGCTCATTTATGTGTCAGAGCTGAGATTTTGCCCCCTCTTATCTTTAGTGTCTTTCGGCATTAACAGTTGCTGCCTTGTGGAGCTGTCATCCTGCCAACCGAGACTTTGGAGAGGATTCAGAAAGTCACAGAATGAGAGCCTTTCTTTGGTATTTAGCATTTAGGATGTAGCGATAAAAACATAAGGCGATACTCTTACTAGCTAGACAGTCAATAAAAACTACAGCGACTAAATGTCAAAATATTTGAATAAACATCAAATTAATAAGACTCAGTC
Source organism: Alfaro cultratus (assembly GCA_903066825.1). Classification (NCBI taxonomy): domain Eukaryota; kingdom Metazoa; phylum Chordata; class Actinopteri; order Cyprinodontiformes; family Poeciliidae; genus Alfaro; species Alfaro cultratus. The sequence goes on along the minus strand of CAEFZX010024743.1, from coordinate 128,232 downwards.
AGTTATATAATTAATCATGCAAATCTAGCTGCAGAATCAGGCTTCACTTTTCCAGGTGGCTTGTTTGTCTTAATCAGAACCAAAAACAAAAAAAAAAAAAACTTGTTTCTGCTCAAGAATTTCAACATCTTCATCCTTCTCTACTCTGACTGTCTGATGGGGTCACTGGGAATGGAAGACACATTATGGTGATTTAATTTATTGGTGATCTTGGTGATTTTTCACTTTGAAATCAAAAGTGGACTGGATGTGTTCGGGGGAGAAAAGCTTAAAATAGGTCACACTGATTCAGAGGCATGGAGGCAAACATGTAAAACTTTGCAAGAACTTTACACAGTCATCTTGAGAAAGTAAAAATGTTTAGTGGACAACAAATAAAGAAAAATATTACAACCAAACCTGTCACTTTGATCAGCTTTTATTCTGACTTGGACAGGAAAAGGTTTCTTGTTTCACTCATTCTATTTCTTTATTTTTGGGGATGGAGTCATCATGAGGTGCTTCTGAACCAATCAGAAGCACTTTTGGTAAACTTTTAGCCACCTCTAGCTAAGAAAAATAAAATATATGGAATATAAAAATTCATATAATTTCAATCTATCTCCAGGTGGAAGCTAAATCACATTTTATGTTCCAACTTTTTGGACACTATCAGTGTGGGATATCATTGTATTTTGACTAATCTAAGAGACACATCTTAGATTATTTCATAGTACTTGAGAAAAAGCTGCTCTTTTGAGTGTAAGGTCAGAACTTGTGCATTTGTGAGCACTACAAAAGGTTCTCATGTATCTTTAGTATCTTCCATGTGTCTGAAACCTTTTATCTGTTCTCAGCAGCTGTTTGTCAAACTCTACATCAAATCCCAGAACTTGTCTTGTAGAGACAAACTCACTGTCAGATCACTGTTACTTCTAATTCTGCTCCTCTTCTGCAGAAAACACCCCCTGCTGTTTTCAAGCTGCTTCTGAAGACATTCCAAAGGTTTTGAGTTTTTCTCGTGCAAAATTTAAAATTGACTCCACGAACAGCTGAGAAATTTAATAATAAGGGTTTATGTTTGTAATTCTTGACAAACTGAAGACAATTCTGAACAATCTATGTTTTTAACATACCTTTTCCATCAAAACACAGCAGCACCATAATGACTGTGTCTTTGCTCACACACCCACTAGTGTTAGGTGAGGCTTGCACAACTCATCTGTGGTCACATCAATATTGTTTGCGGAATCACACAGCACAGCCCAAACCTTGCAGCCAGAGCATTCATGCAAGACATTAGATCTTTGATCCACTCTCCCTCTGACCTGCTGCTTTAGTGCTTTCTCCCCCTGCAGCTGCCTCGCTGTGTGGCGTCGTACATCATCTGTGTTGTAGTGCAAAGCCTTCAAAAACAGACCAATATTTCTCATTATCAGAGTTCTGTTTTGACTCAACGGTCACCCTATTTAAGAATTTTCTTAAATGGGGTGGTATTGATATTAATTTGCTGCAGCTTCAAAACAGAATGCTGCTAAAAACTCTAGAGAATGCTGTGAAACCAAAGCAAGCCCTAAAGTGTAATGTCAAGCACTGTTTATCTTAAGAAAAAGGGATTTTTCTGCACTGTGGGTCATTGCTTTCACAACTTAAGGGATTTCTTTTTAATTGGCTTGCATGCTTTCATCTGAGTATAGAAGTACCTGCATATGCATCAAAGCACAGTGATGTGACAGCCACACTCCTCATTTATCCCCCAATTTCTCTTTTCCTCAAAGAAACTCAGGCAAGAGGATTTGGATCAGGTCAGAGTTCCAGTGCAAAGTTATGCAACTGCTCTGACATTTGTCTTTTGTGTTGTGCAACTGATGTACTATTACATTGCTCAGTTGTTTAACAGAATTACCGCTGCAGCCAATATGTTGCTGGAGAGAACATCTGGCTCCCTACGGATCGAAAAACGAAAACATTTTCCCAGGCACAATCATAAATTGCACTGAAGCGCATTTGCGCTTCACATGAACAGCCAGGGTGTTTCAAGGCAAATGCCAATGATCCAAAGTGAATGTCAACAAACCGTTTCTTTTTTTCTTTTTTGTTCTTTTTATTGTTTTTGATTGTATTTCACCTGGTGCTCACCAGCTCAGTTGTGCTCGAGCTGTCATCATGATCAGCTGTGGTGTGTGCACACAGTTGACGGAGCAATTTTGCTGTTCTCGTCAGGACAGAGCTCTTGGGCATGCAATCATCTTGAATAGGAAACATGTTCATTCTGAGTGGTAAAATAGTAATGGAGGAGAAGTTGATGGCCAGTCATTGAACTCTGTCTGCTGAAATCAACCACAGATGCTATCAGAGGTGATGAAGTTTTACACTGGAATTCAGTACAAATTTTGAATTTATCATCTATAGAACTTATTTTGAATTTTTTCATTCATTCAGTTATTCCTTAAAAAAAAATAAATGCAATAAACACAGAGATATTTAAACATACACATTTGTACGTATTAGTTTTCTCTTTGAAAGTCATGTTCTTTGACGCCATCTGCTGGATTCAATTCAAAATCAGGTTTTCTTTGATCATTTTATTTCTTTGTTGTTCCATTTAATTTACCCAGCTATGAATATCTGACTGAAGTTGCAGCTGCTCATATTTTGTAATTGTAAAGTTTCTGTATTGTGTTTTTTGAAACAAAGCTTAGATTGGTATCATTTAACTTTTATCAGTCAGGTTTTCCTCTCTTAACATTTTAAAGATAACGAGTCATGACCAAGACCTCTAAGTACTCATACCTTTTAAATAATCATAATAATTATCGATTTGTTCCATAATGTGAAAACTTACCTATAAATGGAATATGAACAACTGCAACTCCAGTCAGATAATTATAGCAGAGTAAATTACACATATGGCCCATAGGCACCTGCCTCTTCTAGTTAACTTGGTACAACAAATTGGATGGATTGATATAGGACTCCATATGCTTTCAAATGCAATGTTTAAATTTTTTGTTCATAATACAGTGCACCTGGTGAGTATTCACAGCACTATGCTTCTTCCACATTTTACATCCTAACTTGAAAATTGAATAAATTAGTTTTTTATTTAAAATTCTGCCAGCTATTCTTTATAATGACATGATTTCATGATTATTTTTTGTTTTTACAAATAAATAAACAAGAAAAACTTAAAAACAATGACATGTAAATAAGTTTTTTCTGCCATCGCCATTAAGCTTGGGTTTATTCAATTTCCACCGATCAGCCCATAGATTTTTCTACAGATTAATTCGATTAATGATGCTACTGGATTGGCTGCTTTGCAAATGCCAGCCAATGCAAGTAACACTGTGTCTAGGTATTCCAGTTTACAAAACTTTAGAATATTTTAGATATGCTCATAAAAAATAAAAATAAAAATCAGTGAGTACACATGTTTTCTACAAACAATCTGGAGTTACGTTTCACAGAAAAAAATCCACCAATAGGAGAATCCACAAATGTTGAACCGCGAATAGGCAGGGGTACACTGTAGAATCCTCTGACAGCCTTGTCTCAAAGCACAAATCCAGGGAAGAAAACAAACAAATTTCTGCTTGTTCGAAGATCCCCATGAACCTGGGCAGTCACGTCCATCATCAAGTTTTAAATGAACAGTGTTCTTCCTAAATGTAGAAATGTGTCATTAACATGATATAGACAGGAACCTGGAGAGTATCCAGGATGCAAATACATACTGGATGAAAATCATGTCTGTAGTGTTCTTGATAGGCTGGAGTTTCTATGCATGTTTCAGCAGTACAACTGTACGACCAAGAAATTAAAGAAGTGGCTTGAGGACAACTCTGTGAATCTCCTTGAGGCAGTTCAACCAGTCTTGAAAACCATTTAACATTTCTGGAGTGATCTGGAAATGACTGTGCACCCATTCAACCTTATAAAGCCAAAGAGATTCTGAAACAAGGACTGGGCAAAACTTCTCAAACATAGGTTTACCAAGCTTGTGGTATCATTTTTGTGAAAATGTAAAGCTGCATTTGCTGCCAAATTTGCTAAAATTGAAGAAAAAAAAAAACCAAAGCTGGGTTTTATGTCCAGCTTTGAGGAAAATATATTTAATCCAAGCAAATGGAAGAAACATAAAAAATCCTGGTAGAAAGACTACTTTCTATTCCCAAGGACTATCTTGCTGCAGGACAGCAGTACAACTAACCGATCAACCAAACGGCCTGATTTGCCTTATTTATTTATTTATTTGTTTGTTTGTTTACTTAGTTGTTGGATTATAAAATGTCCTTTTGCTCAGCCAATAGCTATGTCTGTATAAAGATCATCTCTATACAGATTGACATTTGTCTTCTCTGTGCTATTGGATGTGTATACTGGAACAGCTTTACCTTTTTCCTGGAAACCCAAATACATTCTTCAATATTCAACCCAAAACATTTTTACAGTGATATTTGCTATATTAACATTGTTTTTCTTTTAGAAATCATGCTTAATGGTCAAAGCACTCTCTCTTAGCTATCCACAGAGCAGCAGATGTGTCTGAGAGCAGCTCACATGTCCCCGAACCAGGTCAGCGAGCAGACTGAAGAAAGCCGAGGCTTTGCATGTTTTTCATTATTCAGAAGGGCCAGGAGCTGGAAGGCTGCTGGGGGTGGAGTCTGTCTGAGCTCAGCTGATGGAGGAACACCGACAGAGAGGACACCCTGACAAGTGGAGCTCCTGGAGGAACTCTGAGGCTGAGACTTGGTTACAGTTCGCATGTTGGGATGAAGAGCAAGAAATAGCATCGCCAGCTGCTTTGGAAGGTATTTCATAGTCCTTACAATTGAAAACAAAAACTAATTACCTATGTGAGGTTTTATTCTTTTTACATGTCCTTTTTACAATCCTTAAAGTGAAAATTTGCTCTATAGAATTTACGGTCAATGGCTTCTTGGATAAAGTATTTGTTTTCTCATTTTAATGTAAGACCTTGTTTAGTCTCCTGTTGCTAAGAACTTCCAAAGTCCACATGTGAAGCAGCAAAACGAAAGTGTCAGTTACATTAATGTTTAAACACAATACAATCTTCCGTTAGCCTACATTTAGGTGAGAAGTTAAATCCAAAAGAAATATTATATTTTTAGCAATCCAGCTTTTCCAGCTAAAGCAATCATAATTTTTACTTTTTCCTCAGTCAGTTGAAAGTGCAGACACAAAACCATAAAAATGCAATTTTATTTCTAATGACCTCAGTAGGATTTATATACATTGTTCTATAAAATAAAATTTTTGGCTTTTAGCACTTCTCGTACAATGTCAGGTTGGTTATTTCCTCTAAATCAAGAAAAAAAAAAAAACATCATGGAAAACTGCTGTTTGTATTTATTTGGGTAATTTTTGTCTAACATTAAAATTCCCTTGATCTAAAATGGTTAAGTGTGGTAAAAAACAAAAAGGTTGTGACTACTTTTTGATCGCACCTTTGGTGGTAGGATTTTCATTACCATATAGAAAAGTAAAACGGTGTGTAGAGCTGGAAATTGTATAATCGTTTTGAGACTGGAAGTGTGTTAGGATGATAGAACTCCACCTGGGTCATGGCCATCCTCAGATAAGCCAGTGGCATCTGCCTTTGGGGATAACTAATCTGAATTTATACTAACTGAAGATGGCAAAAGAGCTATTTACTACAGAAAAGATTCCAAAAATTGCCTATACTTTTCAAACATAAATTCCCCTAAAAAAAAAATCCTGAACTGTGACTAAGTTTTAGTGATTTTAGATGACTGACTTGCTTTGCTTTTGTTGTCTTTGGTTTAACCATGACCTCAAATTATCTTTTGCCAATGAAAATAGAATTTGAATTAAAAAGTCAGAATTTCAGAGCCATTTATTCTTTGTTGATTTTTGTTATTATGGTCTAAAGGTAATGAGAACCCAACCTTTTGTTACTCAGCAAATAATACATTAGATATAATCAATTAAAAACAATATTTTATCTCTGTCTGCTATGTTGAGTTGTTTGGTGCTCCTTTGGCTTGAAATACTACATCAGTGCAGTGTGACGTTTGGATGATCAGCCTGTTTCACTGCAAAGATGAACATTGGTTCCTTTACAGAAGCCTGTGACATGTTGGTATTGTTGGATCTGGCGTCATTCTCCTCTAGATGCTGGACAACTTGCAAATCACAAATAATCCACATGATCGGATTGGCCATTACATGGTTAAACAATGGTGTTTTTGTACAAAAAAATTGTTTTAGCTGTAATAATAAATATGTGTGGAACCAATACACTGTGCAAGACAGGCAATACCTTAAAGAAATGTGTTATTTACATTCTTTTTGTCAGTTTGTTTTTCTGTTGACTCAGACATATTCCAACCTCACACTGCACAGCACTTCCTGTGATTGTTTGGTTTTTAGTAAGTTGGTGCATTTGTGCTGTTCTTATTTCTGAGTAAACAAATAAAGACTAAATTTTCTGTAGCCTCCATGAAGAACAATCAAAGTTTTTTTCAAAACAAAACAAATGGGCAGATAATTTATACTGACACTTGAGAACATAATCGCCTCAACTGACTACACTCAATGTTCAGCTCATCTTTCCTTTTGCAGGATCTGCATTGTATGTGTTCAGTAAGAGGTTCCTCTCTTATCAGGCCGATAATAGGAAGCCAGATCGGGGAACAGGTGCTGTTTGTCGCCTTGTTTGCAGCCTTGAATACTGCTGTTGTGTGCTGATCGGAGCAGAGAACAGAATATGCGACCCACTGCATAATTACTCTCTGTGAGTGCTGACTTGCTGTTGGTTGAACCTTTCTTTAAAACAAAGTAAAGTCAATCAGTTTGAACAATTCAGTAAAGTTTGCAAATGTAGTATTTTCATACACACCAAATTCTATCCGTATTAGTTGTGATGTTTTTGCACAGCATCAATTCCTCCTGTGACTTGTGTGTATAATCTACTTGTTGCATGAGTGTGCCATTTAAGAGTCCATCAGCATTGCTGGAATTAACCTTCAGCTGGTTTGCGCTAACATTAGGAACTTATGTGCATCCATTATTCATTATGCTCTGCTCTGCCGGTGCAGATCTAACTGTGTCTCACCATGGAAACAGCCCTCTGGCTCCACCAGGGGGTATTGGTTTCAGCAGCCATGTCCTTCTGTCCCCAGCTCTCTTTCTAGTTCAAGCGGCCTGATCTGCCCAACATAAAGAAACAAAGTTAAGACGCTAAAACATCATACACCAAATCTGGCTTCTACCCTAGCTGAAGTTCAGATAAGTTGAAGTTGCAGTTTTTTGTTTTTAAAGTTCAATCACAAAGCAAAGCTCTCTTTTTACCTGTTCAAACCCTCTCATTTGGCCATAAAATATAAATCATAAACAACAGAATGATGAGATACAAGCTAGTAAAAAGCTTTTTTTTATAGAGTGGCTGGACTCAGCATAAGATGTAAAGAGAGGAGTTCTAGAGGGAGCGGTTACTCTACCTCCAATTCAAAAGGCTTCGTACTATTAGGAGATACCAATAGGATGTCTGTATATGTCTTTCAGATCGTGCTGAAAGGCGTATACATCATTTTTGGCCTAGAAATGTCTCGAAAAAAAGTCTTTGGAGTGAGGAATATTTTTTGCTGGACCAACAAAACCAAAACTCCAATGGATGGATGGACAGATGGACTGACCAATATAATTATAATCTGAAATGAGGGAAGAGAATCTATATTCCTAATGACTAGAGCCAGGGAGTTCCAGAGAAAAGGAGGACAGCGGATGAAAAGAGGACGCATGTAAATAATGAATACAAGCAAACCTACTACAGAATCCTGGGACACACATACAGAAACTGTAAAAATGAAAAGCTTAAAGACTGGGATTTATGTTAGATAAACTGCATGCAGCTTAGAATGTGTGAGGTAAACCAGATGAGAGGAATATGACTTATGTCAATGGATGGTAATCTATTATGGAGGATATTATGCAAAATGGTATTTCAGCTACAATCAAAATGTCATTTACTGGTGATCTTTAATAAAGCTGTTTCTGTCAAACCAGACTGAAATTGCTCATAAAGCTTGTGATTATTGATGTGTGAGAAGAGTTTGGAGGCAACAACTTTCTCAAGGAGTTTTGAAACCAAGGAAAGAAGATTATCAAAGTTATTGGAATCTGAACTGAACCAGGCTTTTGAGAATAGTAAAGGCAGATGCTGTTTTTCAGATATGAAGGGATAATTTCACAGTTAAGAGAAGAGTTTATAATAGTGGTTAAGAGAGAAACCACTGAAGGAAGACAAGCTTTAACTAACACTGTAGGGAGAAGGTCAAGCTGGCAGGTGGACGATTTAGATTTTTGAACAATATTTGATACATTAATTATGGAAGAAAGAGTGAAACTTGAAAATAACTGACAGGAAGACAACAACCCGAGAGGGGTACGTTTTGGTGGATATCAGAGATTTTCAAAGTGAAAGTCAGCAGAGTAGGGGAATCAACAGAGAAAGAGAAAATGGAGACTTTGAGTTACTTTCACTAAAACTGATTAAACAAGTATTATGCAGATTTAGCAGAGACAATAAAGTTCTTCTAAAACAAAATATGATTGTTATTCCTTTCTGTCAGTCTGGGTTTCAACATCGGTTGGCTTCCTTTGACTTTGATATGACGCAGGTTGAGCATAAGCCGTGGAAATGAGCGAGAAAAAGAGACAGATCAGAGTTTGAGAGGACAAAATGTGTCAAGAAGGTTTTGGAGGTAAGGAGTTCAGGCAATATCAGCACAACATACTGTAGATTTCAACCTAGCCAGTTGTGTGAAAATCAGTGAAAGGAAAGTCTGCTTTGAGGAAGATAAACAGATTTGTTCCATTTCAAGTTCTGAAGACAATTATTTTCCTGGTCACTGCTTGATTTAGCCACAGCATCCATTCATCATGGCTTATGGGCCGTCAGAGTCACATGCTGTTCAGAATAACCACATTGTGGGTGAAACTTATGAGGTTGAATCTCATGCAGCTGAAATGCTTACTCTTTGACTGTTAAAAAAAGTAAAGATAAATATTTTTCTCTTTCATTTACACACTGGTTGACAATGCGTTAATGTAAACCTCTGCTTAAGATCTTTAAGTATCCAGTCATTTGGCTTAATTCAGAGAATCAGATAAAAATGTTACATATTATATATTGTATATATTTTATAGAATTATTATTTAACTTTTTCTCGATTACGTTATGTAATTATACCTCATTAAAATTATTTTTTTTACAAATGTTTTTTACAATGTGTAGTTTGGCTATGAAGCACTTTGGTTCACATCAATAATTTTTTATATGCAATGCAAATGAGATTGAGTCTAACTTTAGCAAAATAAAATGCACAGGTGTCTTAAAAAACAAAGATTATTAAAGAGAATCCCATTTTATACTAATGTGTTGCTGCTGCATGTCCTAAATCACTGTTCTTGTACTTCCAGATTTTTAAAATGTGTGACTCCAGAAGTTAACAAATGACGTTGACTGAAATCGGACTTGTCACTAGGGGGCACACTTTAACTGTATCATAATAAAGTCAAAACATCCCTTCTCAGCTACTTGGACCATTTCTTTTCAGGTATCGAGCGATTTCATCACTTTGTATTCATAAAAAGTTAAAAGGGCAAATTTCAAATAAACATAGTACAACAATTGAAAGCTTTTCCTTTCAAGTATTTCCTCTTTACTCTCTACAGGTTGCAATGATTCAGATTCTCAAGCAGTTCTTATTCTTCTTACGAGTTTTTATTTGGAAAATGTTTTCTTTTTGGTTTCTTTTCTCTTTGTCAAACTTTATTGAAGAGAGAAAAGTGTTTCCATGTGAATCCTATTATGTATTGTTTTAAGAATCACCTTTATTTGTGTGTTTAGGTGTGCGCGCGCGTTTGGGTGTGTGTTCAGTGAAGTTCAAAAATTATTTTTATAATTTTGTACCTAATTTCCTCCTGGAGCTTTGTACCAGCAACATAAAGAAAAGTATGTGTGTCCATTTTGTTTCACCCTGCTTGAGTTTCCTCCTAAAACTGAAAACGCCTTCATGTTACGGACATACACTGGCTGTTTGTCTTGCTGATGTCTCTCAGACTAGGAAAAACTGGTTCATGATGTAGGTGTGTCCACTTAGCGGTTTAAAAGGAAGAGAAAAATGTCAATGTAGACTGAGCTGCAGTCTTTGCAAAACCTCTGGATTTATGGCTTCAGTGCTGCTTAGAAAAAGAACATTGCAGGCCTTAAGAATGAAGACAGGTTTTGGAAATAAAGATGCTTCTATTTGGTTGTCAAACCTTTTAGAGAAGGGATGTGTTTTCCAAGGAGTAGAACATGCATGTTTGGATTTTTGATATGTGGACTCAAGACAAATACAGGATATTTATTCAGGACGGCCTCCTGAGCTTACAGTAGGCAGGGATGTTGGAGCTGTCAGAGCAGTTTCTCTTTATCCTTTTCCCACCCTCTTTAGTCATGACTTTGCCCCTCTCCTCTGTGCCTCTTGCCTTTTTTGCTGAAAAGAGGAGGGGCTCCCCAAGTAATCCAATAACTATCCGGTGCATGAATGTTACTGTTGCTGGACTTCCCTGACAAGTGCAGAGGTTAAAACGTATCAAGAGGCTGAAACTGAGGAGGTTGGCTGCATCTCTGAAGTCAAGATTATAGTTGGCAGAAGAAAAGTAAGCGGAACATTGGCACCAGTGACTAGTGGAAAACGTTGAAGCTGCTTCCAATGAGTCTATTAAAAGACCTGAAGAAGAACCTTTGGGCTTCCTGCCGTTCAACGTGTCTTTAGAAGAAGATCCTGTGAAAGACACTGCTGAGATGGAAACAAGTCATTCCAAGGAAGTGGGTGAAGTCATCCTGAGCCACATTGTCAGTTCACCCCTGGATCCATTTCCACCCAAAGATTTCAGAGGGAAGTTTAAAAAGATGCGTCAGAAGAAGAGGCCCACCATTCTTGAAAGTAGGTCCTGCTCTAAACTGTAAGATTTTGTTTTTCAATTGGTAAAAATGTAGATTTTAATAATGAAGAACCACCTTACTGGTACTTCTGTTGTTATTCGCATCACTTCGGGAAATTCCTCACCTCCCTATAGTACGTGTCATCTTTACACAGGAATCCAGAGGTGGTTAATAATGGACTCAGACACTGATGCAACACAGTGCACATTTTCTATATAGTTTGCCTCACTGTCACAAGTTAGCCCTATAATGTACTATACTTCCCCAAATTTCTAACCACATCCACCTTCTAGAGAATATGAGTCGCAAAAACAAGCAATAACTTGAATTAAAGTGATCACATTTAGGGAGGAAGATAATGTAACGAGGGGAAACATGGAGGGAGGGATTAATGAGTTTCAACTTGATAACCACAGAAATGGCCCAACCGGACAGACATACCTCACATTCCTCAAGTCTATCAGAGCTTGATAATACTTTTAATAAGTACTTAATGTGTTTGTGGCTTTGCCCACTTACATTAAACTGGAAAAAAAGGTTTACAATATGTTTTATAGCCTACAATCTATATTTAATATACTGACTTGATGTTTTAAGTGTACAACAGATGGCGGAAAAAGGTGTCAATATAGTACGATACTATGAGAGTGAGTCTGAGGCGGTTCAGCATCTGATCCTATCCGCTACGTCATCAAACGTTGCTTTCTCGGTTTTGTTGTAGCGACAGGTGAAGATAACTCTGAATAAGGTTTGACATCATATACACTGACTGAATTTCCTCATAGCTGCATCTTATTTTGATAAACAGTCACTTCAATTCTCTGTGAGAGATGTGTTGTACAAAAGGGTTGATTCTGCTTTTTAGGTGATGTGAAAACATTTATGGTACTCTCCAGTTTAGAATCAGGTGTATTTTTGTGATAAAACTTAAATGTTTGCACTTCTCATGAGCGTCCAGCACATATGTACATAGTCAAAAGTCTTTGGTACATATGTATCTCACTCTGATCAGAATCTTTTCAAAAGACAATATTTGCTGAGTTGCAAGGCTTATGTTAGCTTCCTCTCTATTTTGATAAGCACCTTGTTGATAATTTGGTTCATAACATATTTCTTTGCAGTTCTAATTGTGTGGGTAAAATTTACAGAAAGGGTTGTTGTTGTTTCCTGAACTGTTTGGTTTTAAAAGATGCAGTTATTACATCATTGTTCTGTGTTGTGCTCACGTATTCCACAAAGCTGTTGCTAGACTCAAGTCATGAATTTTTGACTTGGTCCAGGTCAACCCGGTCTTTAGTGCTGATTTGAATAGGAGTCTAGAATCTGACAGTCTCTGATCTATGCAATGAAAAGCCACGTTTTTTCCCATTGTGAGCTGCCAAGCGCTAAGGTTTTATCTAGGGACATAACTCAGAGATTTGGCTAATGTTTAAGAAGATAAATGCTCAGATTTTTGTACAGAGATTCTCATTCATCTAACTAGATGAGTCAGGCACATCAGATTATCAATGAAAAATCAGTCATAGAAGTGAACTCTGTTCTGTGTTTAAAGAATCCAACAGACTGTTTCCTCCAGTAATGAGAGGTTTGGCTTGCCATAATAAGGAAAGCATTTCCCGATGATTAGTAAAATCTGCTTAGAGGGAAAGAAACATGATCTGCCTTCAACTTCAGGAAAGAGTCAAACTATTTCTCCAACAACCACATCATCCAAATAGAATGAGCTGGTTTAAGAATTAATTAAGATGTTAATACACAAAATCAAATTTACATAATGTTTATTATGCAAATAATTTGTAGTATGGGGGAATGTGTGTTGAGAGGTCAAAGTTGCCATCAACATCTGAAGAAATATGCAATAAGAAAATATTTTGGCGTAAACTGAGGTGTTTTATTGACGTCTATTCTAAAACTTTGCAAAGTTCTTCTGCTTACTTTGTAAAGTCGTCGACTTGCCACAGTGAAAAACAATAATAGTACAGTAAGAGGACAGGTCTGTGTGTTATCGCAGGCCTTACATAGGGCTTATTTTTACAGATTTATTTACTACCCCTGATATTATCTGAATCATGAGTTTTCAATACACAGTCCATGATTTCTTTAAGGTAATAAAAATGAATACTATTTACCAGGTTGTAAGTCCAATAGCATTAAGGTGCAGATATTCATGGCACCACTCAGTCTTCATTAAACTTCCATCTTGATTCTGCTGAGGAATTGTTTTATCTGGAGCAGGTAACTGAAGGAAGTGCTAAGCTAACATTTCAGACTGTTTCTAAATTTACCTAAATTCAATGACTGTCATTTAAGCTGTCACTCCTGCACTTATCAGTCATTGAGGGATTTGTTGAAACAGTCACATGGCCCAGATCCATGGGGAAATCTCCTTTTCAATTTAATTTCTTTTTAACAGCTCAAGAAAAAATATTGGAAGTAAACAGTCAATCAATCAAATAATGTTCAAGGCCAAGAATACAAATTTGAACACAAAATGTACACTAAGTCAGAATTTGTTATCCCATATGAAAAAATCAATGGGGGACGCAATTTAAAGTGCAGTTATCATAAACTATGGCAAAAATTAGAACTATTTTATTTCAAAACTGTGACCTCTATCAAGGAAACTGCAGCAGATTATTTTTCTTTGTTAGTCAATGTTTGTACGTTTATTTGTTCTGTGAAAACAAAGTCTACACAAATGAGTGTTTATGTTTGCAGTCCCATCAAAGGAGGAACATACAAATTAGCCAAAAATACATGAAGAAATCAGGATTGTTTGGTGAAAGCCTGACTAATGCATCTCTGTAACAGAAATATGAGGAATAATATTATTCTGCTTGACTGATATTCCCCAGGAGAAGGCTAACAGGTCTTTGTTTATTAAAATCGTGACAACTGAATGCTGAAATTTGTGCTCAACAAACTGTGCCAGCATCAGTGAAAGCTTCTACATCACAGAGCGTTACGTAATCAAGGTCAAGTGGCTGTCACTTGATGGACAGACAGAGCTCTGATAGGATTACACTAAGAGCGCAGAGAGGCAGCATGGATGGGGTATTGAAGGATGTTTTCATCGTACATTTAGGTCAAGACATCTGCTTGCATGATTATTTATTTTAATATTCCTGCCATTTTCTAAAAGAAGATTAAACTTTCTTTTTGTGGCACAACTTTACATATTATCTATAAATTATATTTGTATGAACATCAAAAGTGATAAAATGATACGTTATTAAAGGATGTTTGCATTTGATGCTGTTTTTGAAATCAGGCATATGAGATTTGGAGATTTTTCAGCATCAGACAACAAAATAAAAAAACATTTTCATTCTGCCTTATCTATTCTATTTATAGATAAGGCAGAATCAGGGGGTATTTTTCATCTTGATATGCTGCGTCATAATGGGAACAAGTAATGAATTATTAACACATTATTATTTAAGTTATTATCATTTTAAAGATGTATTATGTATTAGATGGGCTTTTTGTGTATTAAATATGAATCACTCTTTGACAAGACACAGAGCAGCTTTTACTCCTCTGTCCTCTATTAAATGATAACATATAACTGGTTTCCAAATTTCAAAAACATGATTATTACATGCTTCAATCATCTTTTTTTGCGAAGTAGTACCAAAAGACAAATGGAGGTTTTATATATATATTTGCCATGTTCGCATTATCACAGTCATCTTCCTCTGATTCAACAGATTACCGTGGTTTCTAGTCAGGGTTTCCTCAGGGTTCAGCACTGTCTGCATTTAATCAGGCCAGCAATATCTGTTCATAAATAATGAAAGTGTTATGTCATTATACTGAATATTATCTTGCATGAAAAAGTAGCAAGAATATGTGGCCCAATAATTTTGTCCCATTTCTATTATTATATTTATTGAGCAAAAATATTGAGCCAAAGTTTAAGATACTAATTTGTGCTCTGAACTTGTGAAAGATATCATAAAAGAATAGAATTGGGGCTTATCAGATTCAGTTTCCGTATCAGTTCAGATACAGACGTCGCTCTTGGAGCAGATGTTGGACTGAGGCTTCTGGTCCATCCCACAGTCCAGACATCCAGGGGTTATATTTAGATTTATTTTATTCTAGAAGTAAGACATAAAATATTGTCCAATTAAATGTATGGGGATTACATTATAATCTGATAAATTTACCATTAGATGTGTTTTTTTTTATTTGGCTAGTTAACTTTGAGCCTGGTACAGAAGCCACTGTAGACAGTATGACTGCTATGTAGGGATTTTATGTTGAAAGTTGTGATTTTTCAGATGTTTTTTTAAACAATGTTTACATCCTAGTAAAATTAGAGTTGAAAGCAGCTGCCTTCTTACACTTCTGTTGTAGTCCATTGTGCCTCCTCCACCCACACCCTTAGTCTCATCACTGTAAACAGATTTAGCAGCTCTGTACCATTCTGTGAATACAGGCATGAATACACTGCTCTGAAGATTGTGTAATTGCAAGAAAATATTAACTCAAACGTGGCGTTGACCAAGTTTGGTGTAGTACATCTGACATGGCTTCATTTAAATCAAGGCTAAACACCCACCTGCTTGAAGCTGCCTTTGATCAATGTAGGTGGATCACTGATCAACATATTTGATCTGCATGTGGTTGATGATTTTGATTATGACATTTGACAAAATGTTTATTGCTTGCTTCATGGTGGCAATCTGATGTTTTTATTATGTAAAGCACTCTGATGACTGCCTTGTTGCCAAAATGTGCTACACAAATAGACTTGACCTTGACTATTAATCAGATGAAAATACCCTGACTTGCTCACGTAGTAAAAACTAGTTATTATTCAACACAGGGATAGACTCTATTTGTACAAACAAATTTATTAAACATTATTTCTTAAATATGATGCTGTGAGGATGGATCGTGTTCAAGTCCTTCAGTTTCCTCCTGCTCTGATGCACTTTATCTGAATTCTATCACTTCCGTTTCCTATAATATCTCATGCTTCCCAAATACCTTAATTTCTTCAATGTTGACGATCTGTAAGACTGTGCCAGTCAGGCTATAATAACCAAATACATTGCTGTCCTCATCACCAGGCCCTGCGCTCAGAGAAAACAGTAGTTATTATTAACCGCGCTCCGCTAAGAGGATTGCTTCCTGCACTCTCAGCCTCCGCGCAGTTATTTAAAGGCAGCTTGTGTTGCCGCCCACTGCCTGCCAAAGCTTTGGAGGGACGGAGAGATGTTGAGAGAGTGAGGAGGGAGGGGAGAAGAGGGACAGTAATGGGACTTATAGCCAAGGACAGGACCAGATAGGAGCGGGAAAGTAAAGCAGTGCTCCGGTGTTTTCTCTGGGTCTCGTCAGCGCAGCGCCGTGTGCGTCACAGAGAGGTGACAGCCACGCTGCTCCCAGCTCGACTGCCGCCGCTGCTGATTCTGCTGAAGGGAGGAAAAGGGGAAAGGAGGAAGCTGCAACCATGACCAGCCAGCAGGACTCGGGCTTCTTTGAAATAAGCATCAAGTCCCTGTTGAAATCACTGAGTGGAAGTGAGTAGCAGCTTGTCTCTAGATGGCTGACTGAGATTGCAACTCTGCTGCAAGTCTAACTTTAGAGCTCAATGTTGTTATGGTCTGCGACATGACATGCGTTTTGCTTCTTGAGGGTTGAATGAAATTACCCTTGTGCTGCAAAGTTGGAAAAGAATGACCAAAATACTTCTTGTAACAAGAGTTCATCACCAAAACAACTTCCATTCATTTTTTGGGAGCAGTTCTTAGAGATACTAACAATAAGAATGATGCTCAGAGATTTTTTTTCTGTTATACCTAAGCTAACTTTACTGATGGAGATTTTTCAGATGTCTGCTGAGAAATCACAGTCCAGCCCTTTGTCCCAATAGGTCTTATTTAATGGAAGGTTACGGTAATAGGATTAGAGGAGGTTCAGCTTGGTGCGTGTTCTGTCCAGAGCCAACAGCTTCACTGCCCTCCACTCAACCCACAAGGTTGGGATGGAATGTCTTCCTGCTTTGGATCAGTGCAATATTCTGCTAAAAGTGAAATATAAGAGCAACAATAGTACACTGTGATGGCATTGAAACTAATCGCTTTCAGTATAAATCTGTGAATGTGAGAACCAGAATATAATAAAGTGTAGAATATGAAGTGCAACAAATCCATATTTCGGTTAAATTAGCTTGAAATGAGATACCATAAAACAAAGTGTCCACATGCTCAACGTTAAACCCTCTCCTGATGATATTTTATAATCCTCACTGTGGGTCACTTTGGTACAGTGATATAGGCCCATCTGCATTTGATATTTTCAGCTAATATCAGCTTTTACACAGTGTTGTATAGCAGATTAGAAAATGGAAAAACTAAGTCCTGAATGTCCAAGAATGTTTAAAAAAGCACAATTTATTGTTTTGTTCACAAAACAAAATAAATGTTTTTTTGTTGCCCATTTTACAAAATATTCAGGCTGAATATTTTTCTGGTGTTCATAAGATACATTTTAACATTCTGACGATGAGATTCAGAATTTCTGAACACTTTGGACACTGATCTTTAATAAGTCAGCGTGTTCAGCTCTGATAAAACAGTGACAGACAGCAGCACAGAGCCGGTATTGTGCAGCTGCTGCGTCAGGTCTGCTGTCCACACTGCCTGAAGGTCAGTTCCCTTTCAGCCAATCAGAGCAGGAGCTTCTGGGATGAGCTACAACAGCACTCCTACAAAAAGTAAACAAACACGTTGTTTAGACTCTCTCTCATGAAATGCATATATTCTGCTTACAGGTGTGCTAATGTGCAAGTTTAATTTGCTGATAATGTTAAACTTGCTTATTTTCCAACATTATTTAGCAGAACAGACTTTTTTTTATTTTGATTTCCCTTTTGAACAGATTTTTTCTTCCTATATCTACATAATTACATGCAGAAACCTATTCTTCTAAGCAGGAAGTAAAATACAGTCTTTTAAACAGTTGCTCACTTATATAATTGGACTGAAATGCTCTCTCAGCAGGCAGCCACTCGCAGCATGATGTCCACTCACAGAAGCACAACTACTGTAATAGTCAATAGAATGAGACCATCAGTTTAATCTGCTTTTCGCTGAGCTTTCCTCTCTCCTGGTTTTCAAAACTTAAGCTCTGAACTTCTATTAGGATATTTGTTTTATGATGTTGTTTCAGCTACCAGAAAAAATTACCATGTTGTTCTTAATCTATTGAATTCATTCTTCAACAAGTTAAGTTGTACATGCGCTGGGAGTTTGATAATTCAGAGTAAAATTTTTTATCTAAATTTATTACGAGGCCCATCTGGATGTTAATCAGGTTATTTTATTTTCCTGAAACATTGGTCTAAAATCTAAATACAACATTTTGTCATATTGCTTCTCTTTAATCTTTCGTATTCATACCTTTTAAGTCTTTTATTTTGTTGTACTTCTTAAAATGGAATCTTGTTACTCCTTTACATTGCTTTGTTAAGTTCTGGAGAGAAGCTTGTGACATATCCTAAGAGAAACAAATGCTTCATTGAATAAATATGATTCTAAACCTAAATATGCCGGAGTCATGGATAATTTTGGCATTAACATGTGTCATTTTGTGTTTGATTATCTCAATTCCTTACAAAATCCATGTACCTTTGTGGTGAAAATGTAAAAAAAAAAAAAAGAAGTTGAACAGGTGTACATTTACAATGCAATGCATACTGTACTTTACAACACTAACAAAGTAGTGTCTGACCTTCTTCTCACCAAAAGCAGTTTTACTCAATGAATCGATCAAATTTGACTAGTTTTGCATTTTAGAATAGTGACTTAACCGAAGTGCTTTCCATCAGTATAGTAATAAAAACTGTCTAGAGTAAAAACAAAAGAAAGTGACATTGGTGGAAACATAAAAGTCTCACAATGCTAATCACAGGTCTAAACAAATGCATTTTTAGCTTAACTTTAAACTAAAATAGATCATTGATGGGCCATAATTACAATTTACTGTTTCTGCACAGTCTGAAACAAAGTCTTCTCAAAGAGTTGTCTTATTACTGGGATGGGATGTGTGGTCCAGTTAAAAAAAAGTCAGGGAAATATAAATATCCACCCACATTGTTCTCAGACCAACATGAATGTCGCATTTTTTAAGCAAAAGGATGATTCTCAAGACTACATTACTTTATATGTACACGTACGCATGTGTGTATCCTTGTATATGCTACATATGGACGACCATTATAACCACTTTTACCAATAAAGGGGGGTAATTTATGGAAAGTGAGGACATTTTCCTGCTCTTCTTTTTTCAATTGGAATGGTCTCTACTAGTTAAGTTTAGAGGTATGGTATAAAAAAGGTTTGGTTAAGGTTACGGTTAGGAATGGTTAGAGTTAGGGAAAATGTCTGGATTAGGCATAAATGTAGTTCCTAAAATGAATGTGGTCAACACAAAGTCCTCAAATAGATAGAAGTACAAAATATGTCTGTCTGTCTGTCTGTCTGTCTGTCTGTCTGTCTGTCTGTCTGTCTGTCTGTCTGTCTGTCTGTCTGTCTGTAAGATATACATGATATAAATATTCCTGAGTTAAAATATTAGTATTGTTGTTTCTAAATGAGTATGAACTTGTTTTCTTTGCATTATTTGAGATCTGAAATCACTGCATGTTTTCATTAGTTTGACCATTTCTCATTTTCTGCAAATAAATAAAAAATCTTTGCTCTGAAATTTGGAGACATGTCAGTAGTCCATAGTATAAAAGAACAAATTTCATTTTACTCAAACATATACCTATAAAAAAGTAAAGTCAGAGAAACTGATCATTTTAAGTGGTCTCTTAATTTTTCCAGAGCTGTGTATATATACTTGTTAGCTTGTTTGCATTGTTCTCTGAGGATCACCACCATGCTCAGGGTGTTTCCAGACCAAGGATGATGTAATGTATGCTGTGGCCGAGCTCCTTGTTTGTAGAGTCACATGTCATGTCTGAGACTTTGTACAAAAAAACGCTTGAAATTCCCACTGATTGCTTTCTTTATATCTGATCTCAAATTAACTTCACTGGCTTGGGAAATTATTAAAATGTTTTGCTGATTTTATTCTGCTGAACATGATTTGGTCTGTTATGAATTCAACGTGCTGGGCAGAGACTCTCCATTCTTGTTACCTAAAATCATTTCCTTTATGACTAAGAAAAAAACCATGATCATAAATTTAAAGGGATTGGTGATGAATCAGTGCCTGATGAAGAATGGTGTTTACACTGTCCTGCTCTGTGTCTCTTGCTTTACAATCACAGATGTGGAGGGCAGGGGAGGACTGCTTTGTAAGTATAGTGTTTGTGCCTGGACAAATATAGACACACAGCTATGCCACCATAGCATGTTGGACCTCATCTCTGTGCAGCTAAAAATTCCTGCCTGACCTTCACTCTTGGAAGGCAGTGACTGGTCACAAGGCTTGAGAAAGCCAACTCAGAGGGAGCTCAGAGAGAGAGGGAGACAGATCTACACTGCGTGGTTTCCCATTCCAAACACTTCTCCCTCTTTTTTAAACACACCCACTATTGCAAATTGCGCAGAATGGAAACTATACCCAGGAGACCACAACCAGCTGTCACACAAGACATGAAAGTTGGTGGATTTTGCTAGCGTTTGTCATGACTCAGGACAGTCCTAGATACCATGTCGTCATTCACCACAACGGACAGAATGGCGGTTTGCTGGAGTAAGGCCAGCGTGATCAGCTTCATCAAAGGTCTGGGTAGGTGCTGAGTTTTTCATGAATGAGCAAAGCATGTTCTGAAAGCTGTAAAAGGTTGCCACACATACTGGGCATTCCTTGGAATGCTTCGAC
Organism: Alfaro cultratus; assembly: GCA_903066825.1. Lineage (NCBI taxonomy): Eukaryota > Metazoa > Chordata > Actinopteri > Cyprinodontiformes > Poeciliidae > Alfaro > Alfaro cultratus. The sequence goes on along the minus strand of CAEFZX010024743.1, from coordinate 107,426 downwards.
TGTTTCATGTCCTGAAAAGACCTGCTGAAAACATGTGGTGGAACTAAAATGACTCTTTAGCTAGTTGTTTGCAGATTAGTCAAACAACTAGCTAAAGTCTTATTAAGTGCTAGAAATAGGATTACTGGCCTTTTCTCTGTTGTTTACAATGGGTGATGTGTGGAATTTAGACTCCCCTTTCACTATGGTGTGCACTTTCTTCCAGCTAAAAAAAGATTCATGTGATAAAACAAATTTGTACAAAGGGGCCTCAAATAATTTGGCCAATTTCTGTCCTGTGGTTTTTCTAAAGCTTTGACCTGCCAATGGCAATTTTAGCTGATTATGCTAAAATAATCAGCTGTAATGGATATAGTGTAAGATACCATTTCACTATATCCCACCATATAGTCAAGTGTAACATTGGGATTACACTATAGTGTAATTACACCGAAAAGAAAAAGACCTCAGCTGTGATCAATTATGCATTTATTTCAAAACTAAGACAAATTATTGTGATGTTTAGCGTCTCATATTAGCAACATTAGCATATTAGCTAAAGTTGCCTAAAATCCAAGAAGGCTTTGAGGATTTCTTATGCCAGAATGTTTCACAGTGGAAAAATAGTTGAAAGCTCAAAATTATAACAAAAAGATCAATTGTGCTGTGCTTTATTCAGTCGTCCTGTTATCCGCTGAAAGTCTTGCTCTCTCTGACAGCCAGAATCACTAAAATGTTTTCAGTGTCTTTTAGAAAACAGTTGTCTTTTAAATAGCTTCTTGTATTTTTGCTCTTCCTCGATTGACTCACCTTTGAGATGCAGAAACTTTAAATCTTCAACACTCAGTACCAGTGTGCACACCAAAGTGCCAGCTTGACCTGGCAGCATTCATGTAATATTTGTTCAGTGTTTGAAAAGCCATCAGATTTCTCAATTTCTGACTGGCTGTTCATCAGTTTTTTCTTGCTGCATCTCATTTTCTTTATGTTTTTCATCAGATTAATTTAACAATTAAGTGTGAAAAGTAAGCGTGTTAAGGAATCTTCTGAACATTTCATTGCCAGGTCTTAAATAAAATCTACAAGTAACGGTTTTAAGTTGTACAAAAGATATGCTTCACTTCCTCTTTTGTCCAGTCAGTTATTTCATCCACATGTAAACATGTAATTTCCTAAGTTAAATGTCTCAGTTTGAGATGCTGGCACTGATTTCCGGACTATTTTAAGCTCTTTTCTGTCTGGAGGCAGTAGAGTGAAACACCGGGGTAAATCTTTAACTCATGAGGATAGCTTAAGGTCTAGATTTTCTTTGTTTGAGTTTTGTCTCTCCTTTACTGTTTTTGGGTAGACTCAGTGAATGCAAGCGAGGATGGATTCGATTATTGTAAAATTTAGAGAACAATTGTGCTGAACTTGAAAAGTAAAAAACAACAAAGCCCACAGGGAATGTAATTCTTTATTTGAGATAAAAATACTAATTACATTCAGAGCAAATATAGGTTTTCAATGTTGTCTTATAACATCTATTTGTCATGAAAACATATTCCTAACCTTTAAGGTATTATAGAATTTAGTAAAACTGACAAAAAGTAGTCATATTAGTGTGTTGTCTGTTTTCCACATGTTATCTGAGGAAACCTCAGCTGCCTCAGACATTGGACAGCCATAGTTGATGGGATTTTATGACCTCAGTCAAGCCACCCCTGTTTAAACATTGTCCAAATCACAGCACTGCCTGAAGATGGTCACATGTTCAAGGCTCCCACTTCCTTCTAGGGCCGATGACATTGCTGGTACAAAATGAAAACACCAGCTGCCGACCGTGGTGTTTTAATTTCCATATGGGCCCTGTTCTGTGTAACTGCAGGAATGAAAAAGCAGTCTAAGGGCAGACCGGTGCCCTTTTGACAGTCATGCTGTGGAATGCTCATCAAGTTGGGAACATTTTGTCCATGTTTGGGAAAATTCTCTTGAGTGCCCTGCTTGCTTATCTACTCTTGTGTATTGACTCGTGGCTAATCATGCCCCCTTCATTTGGGCTTTAGTTAACAATGTCCTTTATGACTAAGTAGTTTCTAAACCCATACGTGTCTGCTTGTGTTCTTTTCTCCAGCTTCACCAGTGGGGAACAGTTACAGCAAACCTCCCATACCTCCAGTCTGTTGTCCTCAGGGAGAGAAAGGTCCACCAGCCATGATGCCCATCACCATTGACCCAGAGAGCCGGCCTGGCGAGTATGTCCTCAAGAGCCTCTTCGCCAACTTCACCACCGTGTCTGAGCGCAAGATCCGCATTATCATGGCTGAGCCGCTGGTGAGTGAGAATGACGGCGTGAATGTTTGCTGCTCCTAAGGAGCCCAATTTGACTGTAGCCCAATTTTTCTTCATATCAAATATTTGAATTGATTTGTCAACAAAGGAGGAAAAAAATCTGCAAATGAAATAAAGAAAATATATTTTTGTGCGCAAAGGTCAGAACAAAGCCTGTAGGGCTGACAACTAGCTGATGTAGATCAGTTCATTTTTATGTTGGCAACACTCTCAAAACTGAAATTTAGCCAAAACTCACCAACTGTTTTAAACTGCAGCAGGACTCTTACATGCAGTTTAGCTTTCTTGTTCATAATTCTGATGACATGTCTTCCAGAAATAGTTTTTCTATTATTTTTAACCAGGCTTATACACTCATGACTCTGTATTCGCTAAGCATACTGTGGACAAACCATTGCTGAATATGGAGGCTGTTAATCTGTGACCTCAGTCAGCATGGAAGTGTTAAATATGTGTCTAGTTCTGCGTCTGTTTAATACTCCCTAGAGGAATGTAGAAAGGAAGATTCCTTTCTACATTCTTCTGACAAGATGAGTAATTAATATCAACTCAGTGTTACAGGCACACAGTAACTTCCTGCTAATATTATCATTGAAGCCAGTATTTTATCTAAAACCCTGTAACACTTAGTGGTTTGTAGATGTTTTTAGCTAAAACATTTGTGTCTGTAAAAAACAAACACTATCCTTATCTCCAAACAAAAGCAGGATTCTCCAGTGGAAGCATTTGCTAAAAAACTAAAAGGCTCATCAGAGTTTGAGGCTTAGCGGCTTGACACGGTTGCAAGCAAGAGAGTAGGACATTGCCATCAGCCCACGCAATATCAGTGTCACACATCAGGCTTTCTGCTATTTTGGATTAATCAGCAACTAAAGTGCTCTGAACTGCTGTTTGGCTGATGAAATTCTCCTGGGTCAGGTTAGAAAAAGGCAAAGGAGGCAATTAGATAGAAATAAAAGTGGTTTGGATTTGATGGTAAATATGTAAAATCTTTACAAAGTTTAGTTTACATTATTTATTAAATTACAGTGCCTTGCAAAAGTATTAAATTTTACATATTACATGTTGATTTAATTTAAGACTGAAAAAAACTAATAAATGTGTCTGTTTATTCAGCGTAAGTGAAACAGTAACACTTTATTTGACGGGTTGTGAATAAGACTGTTGTCAAAAAGTGTCATTCTGTAAATTATGACACTTTTAATACAAAGTTGACGCTATTCAAAATGTCTTCGTTATGACAACTTGACATTAACCAAGAAATTGTGATCTGACATAAATTTGTTATAAAAGTAGTAGTATAAAAGTGATTAAACTTTAGCTTTATTAACATAAAGCTACATAATTATTAAAGTTTAATCAGTAATACTTACTTACTTATGTTCATGACAGGTGTTATGTCATGTTTATGACGGTGTCATGACAGTCTTATTCACAACCTGTTAAATAAAGTGTTACCAGTAAATTTCTGGTTTCAGCTGTGGATTGGCTGAATTTAGGAGCTTCAAACTAAATATTAATTGCTATGTTTTATAGCTGCGTTGTAAATAAGTAAATATTTCTTTTCATTTTAGGAAAAGCCATTAACAAAGTCACTACAGCGGGGAGAGGATCCTCAGTTTGACCAAGTAAGTGCAGATAAATGCTTTTAACTGGCAGGAGTGCTTCTCTTAATATATTAGTGAATTTGGTTATTTTTCACAACCTCCACGCACTTGTGTTTAATACATTTTTGTATTCTCTGTGGCAGATATATTTTTTACACTTCAAATATAAATGTAACTTTACTGCAGTGAAGTTACATTTTCAACAGTGAACTGGTTGATGGCTGAAAGCTCTGCTCACGTCCTTAAAGGTCTTTCAGATTCACTCGGTGTTTACCTTGTGACTTGGCCCCAGCTCAGCACAAGGTGTGTCCTGCAGGTTTGTGGTTATGCAGAGAAGGCCTTTTCACAGCCACAGAGTTGTGTTTGTGCTGCTGTGCGAGGCCATTCAGCAGCTCTACAGAGCCTGGATTCTTCTGGAGCCTGGTGCTGAATGAAGGGCTCGCTGTGTTGCCCCAGTCCAACCAGACTCTCCTCCCTTCCTGTGTGCCCAGCCTGTTCCTTCCTTTGCTGGGACCTCCCCCAACATTAAGGGAGGCTGCCCCATGGGCACGGTCCCGTAGAGAACCAGCTTGCCCAATAATCTTATTTCATTCCTTTCATTTAGTCTTAAAAGTGCCCTAATTTAGTTTTGCTCCATTTAACTTTCAAGTGCTTGAATCGTAATGAGATGCAAATAAATCAGTGATGTGTGTTGGGCTTTAGGTGAAATTGCTGCACAAATAAACAAAGGAAGCACTGATTGCTATCTCCTGCTTTGGTATGTTAACTGCTAACAGTAATGTGCATTTGCACCATCTATGTCTGGTTCCTCTAGTTGATAAGCGCCATGAGCTCACTGGCTGAGTATAGTCTTCCCTCCATCCTGCGCACTTTGTTTGACTGGTACAAAAGACAGAACGGACTCGAGGAAGAGCTGCACGAATACCGACCAAGAGCCAACACAAAGTCCAAAAAGTGAGAACATTAAAACAGATTAGCTTAACCATAAATGATTCCATTTGTAAAGAAACATCAGTTTTTCTTTTTCTGTGATTATAACATTTTTCTGCCCAACAGTGATGAGCAACAAAGAGATTATCTACTCGAAAGGAGAGATTTGGCCATTGACTTCATCTTCTCTCTTGTACTTATAGAAGTTTTAAAACAGGTGACTTTTGTTTCAACCTTTGTCTCACAACAAGTGCTTTTGCCACTTTTCTATTATTATTTTGAAGTCTAAAACTTTCACCCTCATTCTGTTGTTTCAAATAGATGCCGCTCTACCCTGCCCTTGACGGTTTGGTCAATGAAGTCGTTAACTTAGCCTTCAAGCACTTTAAATACAAAGAGGGGTAAGATCTAATCACTTCTAGCGCGACTTGATTTTATTTTTATTTTTTTCAGGTCTACAATGTTTAGAAATGTCAAATATTTTATATTTTATATTTTGTCACAAGCTTACATGTTTTTTCATTGGTATTTTACATTTTTGCAGTAATAATAAATCTGAATACTATTACTAAGCAGTGAAAATTTAGTTTTCAGCTAAAACAAATCTACATTTGGACTTCCAATAAAATTTTAAAACCAAATCTGGCATTATTTTTCATTTAAACCAAATGCAGACCAAATTTATATGAATCATTTAGACATGCCACACTTTATGGATTGTTTTGTCATTCCACAACTTAGTCATGTTCTACTTTTTGCTGACCTATGGCATAAAATAAAAGACATAAAATGTTGTGGTTGTAACATGAAAAATTACAAGAAAGTTCAATGGGTATAAATACTTTTACAAAGTCGTCTTTCTAAATCAATAGTCTTCTTAATGTTGCATTTTTTCCCCAATAGATATCATGGTCCAAACACTGGCAACATGCACACTGTAGCAGACCTCTATGCTGAAGTCATAGGAGTGTTGGCTCAGTCAAAGTAAGCATGATTTTATATGTTTAAGTTTCTGCTTGTTGTACGAGTACTTTCTGAAAAAAAAAAAATCAGTTTCATGAGTTTGGAAGACACTTTAAGACAGGTCATTAATGCCAAACTAATACTGGAAAATATTGTGCTTATTTGAACTTTTAGGATCGTTGCAGCAGGGAGGAAATCCTTAAAGCAGACATATGAGCTGCAGGCCTCCTGTCAAACTATGCTTTGCTTAATTTCCTATGTAGATCTTTTTCAGGAGGGCTTATATTTCTAGAGTTTTTTTCTGAGGTCTAGAGAAATTGGATTAAAGATTTTACTGTAAACTTTTACTGAGTTTGATTAAATATCTTGAGACATCCTATTCACATTTTTTACTCAATTTTAGATTGAGATTTTAGAGATAATTCCATCTCTAAGTCTTTGATGAGAAATTTGTCCTGGGCCTCAAATGTATTAACTATATGTTGATGGAAAAAGCATGTTTTCATCTGTGTTCTTCTTGAACCTTGTCACGTTTCATTTTTGTCACAACTGTCAGCTTTACTTTCTTAATAGCAATTCAGGCTTCTTTATATACATGTTCATAAAAAAAATACATATTTTCAGGTTTCCTGCGGTAAAGAAGAAGTTCATGACTGAACTGAAGGAGCTGAGACAGAAAGAGCAAAATCCGTATGTCGTTCAGAGCACCATCAGCCTCATCATGGGGGTCAAGTTCTTCCGAGTGAAGATGTATCCAGTCGAAGACTTTGAAGCTTCTTTTCAATTCATGCAGGTACAACAAAATTTACAGTGTGATAACTTCAGTGAAAGTTGGCTCTCTTTACTGCTTGCTTGTTGTGTGTTGATATTACATTTTCTAGTCTTTTAATATCTTTAAGGTAATGAATAGAGAAGACTTTTTTTAAAAATTCATAATTCTGCAAACTGTTGCATTCTTGTTTGCAGGAGTGCGCACAGTATTTTCTAGAAGTCAAGGATAAGGACATTAAGCATGCTCTGGCTGGTGTTTTTGTTGAAATCCTGGTGCCTGTTGCGGCTGTAAGTTTCTTCATCCTACAAATGATGCAATTATCACTCAATAATGTTCAGCCAAGAGCTCAAATATTTGAAAAGCACCAAAAAATGTATTTTCTTACAGCAAGAGCATATTCTAAAATATGTTTAATACATTTACTCTGTGCCAAATAAACTTAAAATATTATCAAATGTGATATTAATAAAATGACAGGATAAATTATTAAAAAAAACAGACATCTGCTGCTATTTTTAATTATTGAAATAGATTTAAAAAAAAAGTATCTGATAAAAACAATGACAGTATGCAGAATATTAAAATATTGCTCCTCTGTTTGATTAATGGAGAGGCCTCCCAGCTTTTCATTACATACTTGTTATAAGACTGATATCCATCTAAATTTTGAGAAACTAATTGTAATAATAAACAATTAAACTATATTGATACTTTCACTTATTATCTTAAAAATGTATTGCGGTATTTCAGCAGTATTTTTGTCCTCCTCATAATATATATCCACTGTTGGCCAGAAAACTATAAATTGGTTCTCTTGGATGTTTCAACAGTGCAATGATCAAAAATATGAGTTCAAACCAAGACAGAAGTGGTTCACTAGACATAAAATCTTCCTTCTTCCATGGCTTGCATGGTCAACAAACCAAATCCCTGGTGCTAAATAGTTCGCCAATATCAATTACTTCTTAATAAGGCTTTGTTAAACAAATAAAAAAATATGCTGAATGTAAGATTATACCGCTACAGGAACAATTAATTTCCATCTTGTATTGAGTTTGATCATGTTGACATGAGCAATGTTTCTCTAGATTATATTTTCTGGTCCATTTTACGCAGAAATCTCAATGTTTAACCTTAATCTTGATCTTGCTCTAGGCTGTGAAGAACGAAGTGAATGTACCCTGCCTGAGGAACTTTGTGGACAGCCTGTACGACACAACTCTGGATCTGTCGTCAAGAAAGAAGCACTCACTGGTTAGTTATGGAGCAGAAACAGACTGTGATTGTTGGTTTTGTTTGTTTTTTGATGTTTCTGGTTTTACCGTTACAGCCTCTGTTGCATGGTGACAGAGACGCATGCAGCAAAGCTTCAAGGTTGCGTTGTGTAAACTTATTTCAGAGTTACAGTTAATGTCCAAACTACAAATAGCTTATAAGAGCAGTCAGATTGTCAAAAGAAGCCTGAAAGCAGGGCTCTATGTGCCTTTAAGTGTAAAGCTCGAACCCTATAAAAGGGCTATAAATAAAACTCACAACTTCACACAGAAAGGCAACAAAAGCATCCCCAATAAAACTGGAAATCTACATTTTCTGGAGGCAGCGTTTGCAACAGACACATGTGTATCAATAATAAATAGCTTAACAGGAGAAAACCTCATCATGTCTTCGTGAGAAATCAGATTTTAAAATGCAGTTTGGAGAGAGTTTCCTTGATTTGTTTCTGCAATGTTCATAATGCCTAAACATTGCAGAACATCTAAGTAGTTTTACGTTTATTCATATTATGAATAAAATGTCTCGTCTAAACTTTTGCTTTCTTTTTCCCAGGCCTTTTATCCACTGGTGACCTGTCTGCTGTGTGTGAGTCAGAAGCAGTTCTTCCTTAACAGATGGCATGTCTTCCTCAACAACTGCCTTTCAAATCTCAAGGTAACATGTAAACCAGATTGTAGTGCTTTACTAGATGTTTTTTTTTTTTTTGTTAAATATTTTATGTAATTGGATACTTTAAATGTCAGTATGACTGCAGGAAGTATTTTTGACTATATGTAAATGTGAAGTGCTATTAGTTTTTGTTCAGGTTTTACAGCAACTTTCTTTTTTCTTCTTACAGAGTAGAGATCCTAAAATGGCTCGTGTTGCTCTGGAGTCTCTGTATCGCCTGCTGTGGGTTTACATGATCAGAATAAAGTGTGAAAGCAACACAGCAACCCAAGGGTAAATCTATTTACCCTGCTTTATTGCTAGTAGTTTACAGTAATTTTATGCCTCAGCACTAAATTAGCATGCCCAGATAATGGCATTTTTTTATTTGTATTTATTGTGTCTTTAAAAAAGTATTCATAACTCAAGAAAGCAACAAATTCCAAATAACTTCTGCATTACACTCTTTTCAGATTTTTATTTGTTAATATTTAAAAAGGAAATCATGCATTCTCTTCTTTCCACTTTATAATGTTTCTGAAATAGTTCAAGGTACTAAAATACTTTTGCAGGACATAAGATGTAAAGTTAAAATAGGTTTTTTGTGGTTAAAAGGTGTGAAACGTATCTTGAAAGTGCATTTTTATAATCCCATTATTCTAAAACAATGCTTGTGTGTGTTCACAGTCGTCTGAGCACCATCATAACAACGCTTTTCCCTAAAGGGTCTCGCAGTGTGGTGCCGAGAGACATGCCCCTCAATATATTTGTCAAAATCATTCAATTTATTGCACAGGTAAATGCAATGTGCTGTGATTCTTCCAGTAGATGTTACTGTGATTGACACTCAGGTTAGGATCTGTGAAATAAGCACATTTCTCCAATTTTCCTGCAGGAAAGATTGGATTTTGCCATGAAGGAAATCATTTTTGACCTTCTCTGTGTTGGAAAACCTGCAAAAGCCTTCAGTCTTAATCCTGAGGTACGTCATCTACATTATCACTGAGACAGTTTTTAATAAAAAAAAAAAATCTATGACAATACTGATGCAAAATGTATCCTATTAAAATATTATTTAAAGTTATACTTTCTTTCTTCTATTTTGAATTTATATTTACACCTTTAGAAAGTGGAATTATAATGCTAAACATAAAATACATGTAGAAATGATTGCACTTTTTCCTTTAATTTCTTTCACTAGAATTCTCCAGGACTGAGAATGTTGTGTTAAAAAATTATTATCATCTTCTGTTTTATTCAGAGAATGAACATTGGTCTCAGAGCGTTCTTGGTCATAGCTGACAAACTGCAGCAGAAGGACGGAGAGCCTCCAATGCCGAATACCGGTTGCTCTTTGCCCTCTGGGAACACGCTCCGAGTGAAGAAGATATACCTGAGCAAAACTCTGACCGATGAGGAGGCCAAAGTCATCGGTGAGCGAGACAAACCACGATTAGGAATATTAAAAATGGTTTTATATTCATACCGACAAGAAATGTGCATAGTTAATGTAACATTATGTTTAACAGTGTCAATATATTTGGTTTTTGATTTCTTGTTTTATTTTATTCCCTAGAAGAAAAATATTATGCAGCTGACATAATAAAATATCTTTTAGCAAATTTTTTTTTTAAGAGTATGTATCAATTAGAGATTTTTTTTGTTTAATTCTTAGAGTAGTGGCTTCTTATCAGATTAATTCCTACTAACTTGCCCTCTTCTTCTTCAGGGATGTCCCAATATTATGTTCATGTGCGGAAAGCGATTGACAGTATCCTAAGACACCTTGATAAGGAGGTGGGACGCTGCATGATGATGACAAATGCTCAGATGCTGAATAAAGAGCCTGAGGACATGATCACGTAAGAAAAACTATTTGTCCACAATCACTCACTTTGCTTTTTTTAGTATCACAGTAATTGATCAGTTTGACAACAAAGCAAAATTAAAGTTAGATGGTTTTTTAAATGTGATTTTTCAGGGGTGAAAGAAAGCCAAAGATAGACTTGTTTAGGACATGCGTTGCTGCCATTCCTCGCATCCTTCCTGATGGGATGTCCAAACCTGAACTCATCGACCTCCTCTCACGGTGAGTCATACATCTCAGAGGAACAGTCTGTGTAGAGAAAATGTATATTTAGCTCATCTTGGCTTTAATAACAGCATTATCTAATGTTAAATGCACAATTAATATCTGTATCCCCATAGGTGATTTTTAAAAATGCATGGAGGGAAAAGTCAAAAATTGATATCCCAATGTAATGTAGCCCTGTAGCAGCAGAACATTTCAGTTTTTTTGCAGCAATTAGTGTCAAGACTTGTAAATCCCAGAATTTTCCCCGTTGAATTTGTGCATGTCAGACATAAAACTTAAACTTTCTACATGAGAACTTCTGGATTTTGCCTGGTTTGCCAGGTTGACGATCCACATGGATGATGAGCTTCGCCTCATAGCCCAGAACTCCCTGCAAAGTCTGCTGGTGGATTTCTCTGACTGGCGTGACGATGTTTTGTTTGGATTCACCAACTTCCTGTTGCGTGAGGTTCAAGACACCCACCAAGGGTTGTTAGATACATCCCTCAGATTACTGCTGCAGCTGCTCACACAGTGGAGAATAACCCTGGCGTCTTCTGGAAAGAGCCATGACCTCACTAAGCTGCATGCTGTCGAGGTGAGCTGGAGTTTCTACACATATTATGCATTTAGCAAATGGGTTGTCTTCTCTGCCTGAGGCTGATGCTCCAGGATACACCTGCTGCAGATAATTTAAATGTGATTTTTTTAAATTTTTTTGTTATTAGATATAGAAATTTAACAATTGCTTCAATTTTCACAGCTGCTGAATTCTTGCTCGGGTCATAAGATGCCTGCAGACAGAGCTCCTCACTCCACTGTGCTGCACGCTGTGGAGGGACTGGCACTCGTACTGCTCTGCTCTTGCCAGCTGAGCACCCGCAGACTCGCTATCGCTGTACTCAAAGAGATACGGAGTCTATACTTGACAATAGGACAAACAGAGGTAAATCAAAGATACACCAAAACTATGCAAAAAGTAGTAAAGTGTAAAATGTAGTTGAGTCGAATGATTGATGTTGAGATTTAGCATTTTTTTAATGTTTTGTAAACTGCAGGATGATGAAAAACCAATGATAGAGATCATGGATCAGCTCAGCCCTGTTATCATGGAGAGTTTTGTCAACGTAGCTGTCTCTGATGCAGTAAGTTCCTTCTGTGGCCTGATTCTATTTACTGTCTTAATTTCAGGCGAGTTGTTTGCAAACCAGTAAGCTCGGTTGAAAATAAGATAATAGCTAGTAGGAGATTTAAGTCACATGTAAAGATTGCAGGTTTCTCAGCAAACAAATTACTCCTAAACACACTTAAGTTGATGACTAGAATGGAACTGGTTTAAAAAGGATATAATAGTTTGTGAAGAGTATGGCATTTTTTACTTTTCCTTTATGTTTTCTTAAATAGTCTTATTCAGATTTTAGTCAAATGTAAATTTTTAAATAGTGTTGCTATTTTATTAGTTAATTTTTAGGGCACTTTTTTGGTACATTGAAAAGCCAGAGTAATTTCTGTCACTCGTTAACTTACGGCAAAATCAGTACACGATTACAGCTGAAAATTTGTTTGGATGATTTTGGCAGTGACATACATTTTAAACTAATTTTAACCTATATTGTCTTACGCCTCAAATCCTGACTTTGCTTTCTTTATTTAAACCTTCCTGTTTCCTGATAAAAGTCTTTCTCTCTCTCTCAGAGTATGACTGAACCACTGGCTTGTAGAAAATTTCTTTTTGTAGAAGTTCTTACATCTCTGTGATTCTTTGCATGCACTTTTAAACATTTCATTTATTGTACTAAAAGGGGAGTTATGGTGTGAGTCTTTACTCTGAAATGATTTCAACATGGAAGAACCTGATCAGCATTTAATGGGAACAGATATTTTAGTCATGACAAAAAAAACTATCAATTTTAAATCATTTGATCCCTGTCCCCACTGATTTCTCAGTGTATTTACAACATATATGAGTTTCACATTGCATCTATGTTAAAATAACTTGTTTACATTGTAAAATAATACATATTGGAAGTTGAGTATGAAAATCTAGTTCTTTGAAACCAAATATAAATTTAAAAACACTTAAATCATTTATCTGTATTAACCAGTATGTTTTTGTTGGACATACAAACCAAACACCTGAAATCAAGTAGCTGTTGCTGAATTCAGTCGCCTCCACTTCATCACCAATGCATTCTTGTTTCAAATCTATTTTGCTCACCACCCCTGACCTTTGCCCCTGCTGTATCACTGGTTTGTCGCAGGCTGCGCTGCCAGCTGGCCACCACGTGGATCTTCAGTGGCTCGTGGAGTGGAATGCGGCACTTGTCAACAGTCAGTATGACATCATGAGCCCCACACACGTGTGGCTCTTCGCCCAGTCCGTGAAGGACGCCTGGGTGCTGTGTTTGTTCTGCCTACTTCGGCAGGACAACCTTCCAAAGTTCTGTCCCACAGCTCTCAGCTATGCCTGGCCCTACGCCTTCACTCGTCTGCAGATGCTCATGCCCCTGGTGGACCCGAAGTAAGTGTCCTCAGAGTCGACTGTAAATTCACAAAGTACATGTTTTTAAATATATTTCTAACAGTGTCATGGTCTTACCAGCAGTCCAGTAAATGCCAAGAAGACTAGCACATCTGGTAGTGGGGAGAGCTACGTAACATTATGGAGAAATTACCTGATCCTTTGCTTTGGGGTGGCCAAGCCCAGTATTATGAGCCCAGGCCATCTGAGAGCGTCGACACCTGAGATTGCAACTTCCACACCTGATGGCACCGTCAGTCATGATAACAAGGTAGTTGTCTCTTCGTCATTGTGCCTTAATAATTCCCTCAGTGCCCAGAGTCCAAAGGATCAGGTGTTTACACAGAGCCTGTTGACATTCACACTCAATGCATTGAATTACACAGCAGTTATTTCACATGAGTGAAACAGGAAACCGGTGTATTATTAACTGTATTTTTATCTCAGTGTAGCCCCGACTAATTAGTGCTGCTCAAGCTGCACGAGAGATTTTATTTGTGCGACCGAACAATGTCTGTTTTGTTGTTTCAGGTTATTGGAAGCCCATCTGTGGCTTGGCTTCTAAAGCAGCTGGTCCCACTGATGAGAACAGAGAGCATCGAGTTGACAGAGTCATTAGTTCTTGGATTTGGACGGACTAATTTATTGGTATTCAGGTAGACCTATGTTTAACATTTTATATTCTGAACAATTGCAACCATAAATGTTAAATTTTGGGGCACTAAATGACGTTTTGTCCCATCCTAAATTTTATCATGAGCTTTAGTGACTCATGATAATTGAATGACATTGATTTTTTTTTTTTTTTGTTTTTTTTTGTGGTGCTGCAGGGTTATGACTAAACTGATTAAATGGAATGTAGGTCCACTTTTTAATTAAAATCTTCACTGACCTAAATTTTTGTATGGATTTAATGTGGAGACAAACACAGGATTATACCTGAATGAGGCCTCATAACCATTTAAATTTCTATTCGCATTGTTTGCTAGAGCTCATGTTCTGTTGCTCAAATGCCTTTCAGAGAAAAAAGTAAAAATAGATTGTTAATGATTGCACTTTCTGCACACAGGGAGCTCGTGGAGGAGTTACATCCCCTCATGAAAGAGGCATTAGAAAGAAGACCTGAGGTTTGTTGCTTATGATGCTCAACACATGTGTTCATGTTCCTCACCAGAGAGCTTTTGTGTTTCAAAGAATCCTCACTGTTTAAGTTATGTATACATGATCGCTGGCAGAACAAGAAGCGCCGTGAGCGGCGGGACCTGCTGCGATTACAGTTGCTTCGCATCTTTGAGCTTTTGGCCGATTCTGGTGTTATCAGTGACAGGTTAGTCACTGATACAGCTGAAACTTGTTTTTGAAATACAGTTACATTTACAAGAACTAAAGAGAAATAAAATTAAATGACTTGAAATTTGGTCTCATTGAGCATGTATCTGTTCTTTCTGTCATCCTGCAGTACAAATGGTGCTCTGGAACGTGACACCCTTGCCCTTGGTGCTTTGTTCCTGGAGTATGTTGATTTAACCCGAATGCTTCTTGAAGCTGAAAATGACAAAGAGGCTGAGATCCTCAAGGACATCCGAGCTCACTTTAGTGCGATGGTTGCCAACTTCATCCAATGTGTTCCAGGTACCCCTGAACCTTCTTATGAAATACCCCTTTACAAAAGGGCCAAAAGTATGTTTAGCACTATACTTGACTTGGTATGTCTCCTGGGAGTTTGTCCAAAAATAGTTCAGCTTAAAGACAGAAGATGCAAAAGGAGATGATGACTGATGGGTTGCCTAGTATTTAAGTCTCCAAAGGCCTGCTAATGGCTTGTTGAAGCCTGTTGATATTTTGCTTTTATGCGAAGTCCTTCTGCAGCAGTTTATTATGATGCATGGATAGGTTTCCTGACACTGCACTTTCTTAATGCCCTTACCTACAGCAACTTGTTTTTTTTCTCCCCTCCCTAGTGCACCAAAGGAGATTCCTGTTTCCACAGCAGAGCCTTCGGCATCACCTCTTTATCCTGTTCAGCCAATGGGCAGGTCCCTTCAGCATCATGTTCACCCCCCTGGACCGATACAGTGACAGGAATCATCAAATAACAAGATATCAGTATTGTGCTCTGAAGGTAAAAAGTGTCTGAAATGTCATCCTGTTTTGCCTGGTGTTGAGCTCAATAACTATTTAACATTCAACAAAGAAAAATAATTTTAAAAGTAATTATTATGACAATTTGCGATCAGAAAAGTCAGGACGATTAAATGTTAAGCAGCTTGTCATGATTGTGTTTATTTCTCCAGGCCATGTCTGCTGTGCTGTGCTGTGGTCCTGTCTTCGATAATGTTGGCCTTTCTCAAGATGGATACCTCTATAAGTGGCTAGATAATATACTGGCCTGCCAGGATCAGCGGGTCTGTAGCCAATGCTTTACCACTTGGCGCATTTTAACAAAGAGCTGACCTGATGGCATGCTGTAGCTTGCTTTTTAAAAGGCCAGTTCTGCTTATTGCCAACTTCTTACAGGAATCTTGGCAAGAAGCAAATTATTATTTTGCTTGTCTGATGTTGTATCTATGAAGTTTAGACAATGAACAAAACCTTTTGATCATTTATTTTCTCCACACATTTCTTCATAAATTGTGCTATGTAGCTTGAGCAAAAGGTTAACACGAGATCTTGCTAAAAGTAAATAATCATTTTGTGTTGCAAAACTGATATAATCACTCACTAAATCCTTAAATAAGTCATACTAAACAAAGTCTAAACAACGAAAATCAGATAATTCTGTAAATCAGTCTTCTGTCTGCCTTGTGCTCAGGTCCATCAACTTGGTTGTGAAGTTGTCATCTTGCTTTTGGAGCTAAATGCCGACCAGGTCAACCTGTTCAACTGGGCCGTGGATCGGTGCTACACTGGTTCCCACCAGCTTGCCTCTGGTTGCTTTAAAGCCATTGCTACAGTCTTTTCCAGCAGGTATAAACAATCTCAACCTCTCGACTGTTTACATTGACTTTTTCGATTCTACGGAATCAAAACAATTGTAAACAAAAAATATTTTCTTTAGAATATTTTTTTTTGTCTCTTCCCTTTTTCCTTACCAGTAAAAACTACCCATGTGACATTGTTACACTGCTGAATCTTGTGCTGTTTAAAGCATCTAGCACCAACAGAGAACTCTATGAGATTTCAATGCAGCTAATGCAGGTAAGAAAAAACAAAAATTACTTGTTAAATTTCCATTTTTCACAGAAAAAATGTATGACTCTTCATTTCGCGACAATAGTCAATATTTTGAATCGTTTTGAGGTTGTTTCTACAACTCTGTTATTTTTTGTGGAACAAGTCAAACTACAAATAATTGCTAGTAATCTAAAACGCTTGCCTAAAAATAAAGAAAATTATATATAACACCCTTCTTGATTTTTTATTTCAAACAGATACTTGAAGACAAGTTATTCATGTACTCTAAGAAGACAGCAGAGCTGAAGCCAAGCAACATTCTGTATGGCACCCATGGTCCATTGCCTCCTCTTTACAGTGTCTCACTCCCACAACTCTCTACTCAGCTAGCCAGGATGTACCCAGAACTCACGCTCCCCTTGTTTTCAGGTAAGTGGTGTTGTATTTGGAGGTTACATAGGTAACTAATAATGATGATGATGATGATGATGATGATGATGATGATGATGATGATATATAAATGCCTTTTAAGACACTCAAGTTAACTCTATGGTCACAAAGTAAAACAATGAAGCACAAAATAAATAACTCAAGAGGGCAATCAGAAGGTAGACATGAAAGCGCTGGAGGGTGTGTTCTTGACTTTGTACCAATTAGGAGAACCCCTGTTTTATTTAACAATTTTAAAGTAAACAGCATTTAACCTCATGCAAACAGACATATTAACAAGCAGGCAGGATTTAGGTTAGACGAAATAGTGTTTGGTTTCATTATTTCAATGAAAATACATTAAAATATTACAACTTATTGCCAAGACGATTGATGAAAAAAAGTGGGCAGAGTACACATCCTTGAAGAACACCAGTAATGATTGGAAATGATTTATGTTGCCGTAGCAATAAGATTTAAGCCAATTGTAGGGTTGGCAGTAATAACAGTGGAAGATAATCTTCGTTATTGGAGATAGTGTCCTCTGCAGTAGTAAAGTCAAAAAGATGAGAATGATTAATGACTCTGCTAGGAGGACGTTGATGGAGATCTGACATGGGGCTGCATCTCTGTAAAATGGGAGTGGAAGCCAGACTGAAACTGTTCAGAGAAATGCTGGACATGTCTCTGAATACTTGGTGCTGAACAAGTTTGTGTGAATCAGAGAGAATTGTGAGGGGAAAAAAAGGCTTCTTTACTGTTTAAATGGACAACTTCACAGATGAACATTATGATGAAATCAAGAATATTTCATCTTCATTTGTCAAAGTCCAAATACTGCGACGTTATGCTGATGTTTTGGTTGGCGTTCTTTTCTTACAGAGGTCAGCCAGAGGTTCCCCACCACTCATTCCAATGGCAGGCAGATCATGCTAACCTACCTCCTTCCCTGGCTTGGTAACATTGAACTAGTGGACAGTGGTTTGCTGCTCCCAGTCTTTGCACCGTCAAGCCCCAGCTGCGAGTCTTCCTGTCAGCTGACCAGTACAGATTCATTACACTCATTAAAAGGCACAGGGTGGGGATCGTTACAAGCCACGTCTATGGTTCTCAATAACCTCATGTTCATGACAGCCAAGGTAAAATGTTGTTGGGATGTATATTATCAAGGTATGATGGTAAATTATATAACTGAAATTAATACAGCTTTGTGTTTTTTAATCTCTGTCTTAGTATGGAGATGATTTACCTGGACCAGAGATGGAAAATGCCTGGAATGCTTTAGTCAGCAATGAGAAATGGAGCAACAATCTGAGAACCACTCTGCAGTTCATTATCAGCCTGTGTGGTGTCAGCAGTGACACCACCCTTCTCTCATATGTAAGACATTCAGGCCTGCTAGAAAATGTCAGAAAAATGTCTTCCTTTAACTTCACAATTTCTCTGAAGAATTGTTCCTTCTTTATTTATCCAGATCAAAAAGGTGGTCATCTATCTTTGCCGAAACAACACAATGCAAACCATGGAGGAGTTATTATTTGAGCTGCAACAAACAGATCCCGTCAACCCTGTGGTGCAACACTGTGACAGCCCTCCTTTCTATCGTTTCACTGCCACAAGCAAAGCTTCTGTGGTGGCTTTAGGTCATTTTCTTTATTCTTCCATTTTTTTAAGCCCTCTACATGTTAAGTTTTAATGTGAATTGGTGCTTTATAAACAGACTAAGCTGAACTGTCATAACCTGGATATGGATACATTTTAGTTTTAGAATGTTTTTCCAGAGTAATTTTCAAAGGTTTATATGACATCTATGAGATCTATAAGGATTACATATAATGTAAAAAAAATATATATGTATGCTATCATATCACTTCATTGAATCTACACTAACTGAAATAGGTTGTACTTTCTGATGGGAAAATTCTAGGACATGTTTAATTGCTTTAGTGGAGCTATTTTGTGGCCAGTCATTGAAAACTGCTTGCTTTGGACAGATTCCCAGTGTTAAATGCGTGGTAGCTGTAATTCCTTTAACATGTTATAAAACATGTCCACTTATGGTTCTTTCTTCAGGAACCACATCAAGCAGCAACACTGTTATCGCTTGCCAAGATAACTTTCCCGACACAGATGACATCAAGACCATGAAGGAGAACGAGGAGAGGTAAAGTGTCCACTGACGACTTAAATCATGTGATCAGAGATAATTACGGCATTGGAGGACTTTTGTTGATATCTTTAAAGATATGTATGTCTTTCTGGTTTCAGGCTTGGTCATATAATGAGAGCACACAGCCGACTGGAGTCACGTTACAGCAACAGTTCAGGAGGATCTTACGATGAAGAGAGAAGTATGTGTTGCACTGTGTTAAAAACTTGAATGAATTATGTCTTTGTTATTTTTTGTTTGGTGAGAAATACACAATCTGGCATAAAGAGCAAGAACGAAGCCAGCATAGAGCCACTGAGGATGGATGAGCAATGTGTAGAAGGCCTCGGGCTTCTGTGACTCTCTGCAATGAAATTCAAGTAGCCAAGCCCAGATTCTCTGCACTGCGGTTTCTGTCCCAAAACAACCTAGTGTGACTAAACTTGGTCTAATATAAATAACAAAAAAAATAAAAATGCAGCAGATTCTTAAAAGATATTGCAACATTTTTATTATATGTATTGTTACCCACACAAATGTTTGTTGAATTATATTAAACATGAATGAATGCTAAATTAATATCCTATGACCACTTAGATGAACCTCTGCCGCCCTACGTGGATTGGCTGACGTTTGTTATTGAAACAAACAAACCCCACCCGCTCCCCATGCCACTTAATGGAGGATGCTGGGCTCCACTGGTGGACTTTTTGCCAGAAACCATCACTCCCAGAGGACCACTGCACAGGTTACAGGATTAAAATATAATTAATGTTTAAACAGTTTGCTGAGGTTTCTTTTGAGGCTGTAGAACTGTACAATTGGTCACAGATGTGAAATAGATTATGTAACATGTTTCCTTATATTTTGATTACTTTAGGTGTAATATTGCAGTAATCTTCATGACAGAGCTGGTGGTGGATCACGGTGTGAGAGAGGACTGGGCGTTGCACCTTCCTTTAATCCTACATGCTCTGTTTTTGGGTAAAGACTCTATACTGTTGTAATTTTTTAATTACTTATACGTGTCAATCTGGGATAATTTGTTTTTCCTTGTAGGATATCAACATCCTTCACCTTTTTCATATTTTGTCACATCACAAGGACAAACGTAACATATTTAATTTCACTGTATATCTGAAAGGACCAACACAGTGTAGGACCTAAGTTTGAAGTGAATGGAAAAGGATACATGTTTTTTTTAATTAACTATATAAGAAAATCTGAAAAGCGTGCCATGGTTTTGTATTTAGCACCTCTGAGTACTTGTTTCTACAAATACCTTTCACAATAGTTTCATCTCCAAGTCTATTTGGGTTTGTCTGAAACCTTATTTCTCTCAATTTTTGCAAAATAGCTCAAGTTCAGTCAGATTGGATGGAGGGTGTCATGAATCATTCAAAGGAGATGTGCAGTGTTAGTTTTCTTCCACTCACAGCATTTTGTATGAAGGCAAAAAAGTTATCTCGTTGTCCACAATATCTTTTTTCACATGTTTGCTGTGTCACTTCATGGCTTGTACCAAACTGCAAGCATATCGTTTTATATTTTATCCATTTACCTGTGGATTCTGCAGCTCATCTAAAGTTATTATACACCTCTTGACTTCTTTGATAAAGACTTCCCGTGCCTGCACAGTTAGTTTAAATGGATAACAATGTCTTATAAGGTTTCAAGTCATGACTTGATCTTTCAATTTGCAGAGGATCGACTGAGCAGTGTTCTGTAAATAGTTTATTAATTTAAATCTTGTTTTGATCTTCTCCATAACCAGTTCACCTGTTTTGAATGCTTTTGTAAGACGGTGTCAAACAGCGCGGCAGCTCATCTGATCTTTGTGTTTGCTTTACAGGCATGGATCACTATCGCCCCGAGGTTTTTGAGCACAGCAAACGTCTGCTCCTTCACCTGTTCATCACCTTGTTCTGTAACAGCAACTTTCAGACCGTTGCATCAGTTTTACTGCAGACGCGGGAAGTCAATGTCCTCAAGACCCTCACTTGCACATCCAGCCTTCAGATGGAATATTCACCCTCAGGTAGTCATGTTTGTCAGCTATCAGAGCTGTTCACACTCTCCTGGAAGGCTGAATTAGCACACTTCTTGATAAAGCCGGCCTGCATTTGTCATGTGGCTTTTCTGTCTGGCTATTATAAACTTGAAAGTCAGAAGGGGATGGCTTGCATTCCTCGAAGACAATAGATAAGTTTCTTGTCTTGGGGAGAAACTATTTGGACACTTTGCCAAAGGCAATACTGAGTACTGAGGACATCAAAGGTCTTGATTAAAGCATTCCATTCTGCTATTTTTATCCTCCAGTCTAAATTGGGGCCATCTGCTCAAACTTCAATTGGTTCAACTGCTAATCATTTTTCTTGAATATAGTCTAGACGTTTTGTACTGACAGGTTGTATATTGCAAAGGAGCTTTGTTTAATTTATTCTCCATATTTTTTGCAAAATAACAATGAATTTGTTTTAAATAGTGCAGTTAGGTGATCTGAGGTAGACACTGTTCAAATGGGGCAAACTATTAAATACTTGATCCTTTGTTATGTGTTTAGGTGGCTGTGACTTCCTGCGGGAGTGCCAGGCATCTCCGGTGCCAGACTCTGGGCTGAGCTCTTCCTCCACATCGTCCAGTTTGAGTCTGGGGAGCAGCAGCAGCAACCTGCCGGAGATCACACAGGAGATGGAGGAGTTTGTGAGCTCCTGCAAAATGAATGAGAAGAGCAATAAGCTCATTGAGTTTTTGATAACAAGGTAACCATATTGATGTATTATTGTTTTTTGTAATTTAGTCACTAACTGTCTATTACAGCAAAAGTATTGTAAAATAATGCCTAGAAATGACATTGATGTCCTGCAGGATGTTCCTGGACGTAGGTCTCCACCTGGTGGTAGAGCTTTTGTATTGCAATTTGTTTTGCATGTGTAAATGAATGTAACATTTCAGGTCTGAAAATTAAAAGCCACAACTGAAATAACAATTATTAAATATTCACAAGAAACAGCGCTTTATGCTTAAATTTTCTTTAAAGTTTTATAACTTTGTGTTGACTTCAGATAAAAATATGTACATGCACAACCTTTTACTACCCACTTGCCTTGACACAATCATTTTCTTATTGTGAAGAAAAAATTACATGTTACATTGAAGGGTAGCACAATAGAAAATAGTTGATCCTTGAAATATGTAGAACTGTATCCTGGCAAATATTCAAGACTAAGCTTTACATGTCCAATTTGTATGAATTACAAATCCTTTATCTGAAGAAATCTGACCACTTTTTAATTTCATAAAAACATTGAGTCCATTGCAAAGACAAAGCCATGTAAAAGTTGACTTCTTTTTATTTTTAATTTTACCTAGGAAAGAATTTTAATTCTTTTGGCTGGTGTGGCAACAATTTTGTTTGATGATGTTTTAGAAGAATAGCCTTCCAGCAGAACTACCTTTAAAAAGAGGTTATAATGTGGGTTTATTGTAACAAAACAAAATCTTGTTTTTTAAGACCATATGGACCATTGTGGTGTCATGAAGACATTTCCCCAAAGAACCAAGTCTCTAAAAGCACAGCACAACTGACAAACTTTCTTCGGCATGTTGTATCTGTTTTTAAGGAGTCCAAGTCAGGTAACTGGAGTGTTCGTATCGAGTATTAATCATTTCCCATGCAGTTACAGGAGTTGATTTACTCTTCGTGTTCTCTCTCCTGATCAGATTACTTTTTGGAGCAGCAGCTCAGCGAAGTGGCGCTGCAGACGGCTCTGTGTAGCTCATCTCGTCACTATGCCGGCCGCTCCTTTCAGGTGTTTAGAGCTCTTCGTCAGCCCATTTCTGCCCACGCTGTGTCTGACCTGCTGTCAAGGCTTGTGGAAGTCATCGGTGAACACGGTGAAGAAGTCCAAGTAAGTATGTGAATCAACAGTATGTGGTAAGGTGTTATATTTAAACTTTAAAATACACTAAAAAAGACTCTGGAAAAGGTCTTCAGAACTGATTTGTGTATGTTCCTCTCAGGGCTATGTTATGGAGGTATTACTAACGCTGGAATCTGTTGTGGATAACTTGGCGGAGTGCCTGAAAAACAATGATCTCATGGCTTTCTTTATGAGGTTTGTGTTTCCTCTGTGCAAATTTGTTTCCAACTGGTGTTCTGTTAAGTATCCACTCAGTTTATTGCACTGTTTGTTGAATTACAGAGCATCCTCTCCAGATTTCCTTACCAGTTTTAAGCAGCTGTCAAACAGAAAGAGCACAGGGCAGCTCAGCCTGAGGAGAGAAGAACGGAGCAGACATCAGAGGAGCTCTTCTGTCCCCAAAAAATTCGGAGAAGCTGAAAGGTGTTCAGATCCTCCTCGCAGTGCCACACTGGATCGCATCCAAGCCTGCGAACAACAAGTTCTGTTAGCCAGGATGCGAAGCTCGTCTTCATCAAAAGACAACACCACCGACCCAATGAGCATAAACCACCCCAGCAACCTGCTGGCCACCGTCTTCTGGGTGGCAGTGTCGCTGATGGAGTCAGACTTTGAGTTTGAGTATCAGATGTCGCTAAGGCTGCTGAATAAACTGCTGACTAACATGTCGCTGGACAAGCAGGAGAACCGGGAGAAGCTGGAGAAGCTCCAGAGCCAGCTGAAGTGGAGCAGTTTCACTGGACTCCAGCAGCTACTGTTAAAGGGCTTCACATCCACTTCCACCACGGACCTCACACTACAACTCTTCTGTCAACTCACACCTGTGTCCAGAGTGCCTGTGGTGGATACATCACAAGCCATAGGTGAAAAGGAAACTCAGTAGATAATTTTAAAGATTTCTGAAAGTACTTGCAAGTGATATTTACTTTTTTTTTTTAGCAAGTTTAAAATGATGTTTCTTTGCTCTATTTGTCAGGTTTTCCCTTGAACGTTCTCTGCTTGCTTCCACATCTCGTGCAGAACTTTGATGCACCATCCCCTTTTTGTCAAGATGTTGCTGAGAAGATAGCTCAGGTTTGGGCTTGTTGATGTTTTTCCTCACTTTTACAGAAGAAGTTTACATTCATTCATCATCAGCATGAATGTTACTTTTATTTTCAGCATTTAATTGTGCATTTTTACCTTTTTGGGTTTTTTTTTGCAACGAATGATTATACAACAAACAACTTCAATGACTTGTAAAAACAATAATGCACCAACTTGAATGTCCTATCAATCTTCTCTAAACCATAGGATCAAACTATGCATATGGACTCAAATATAAAAATACACTTTCACTAATATTTAGTTTAATTTCTTAAGCATGTTGCACATTAGACAGATGCTTTTCGGCTCATTACTTATCAGAAATATTGAAACTTATTTGAATCAGACTGCTTTTAAACTCAGTCTTAAAATTTTAAATTGGGTTGCCGTAGGGGCCATTCCACAACTTAAATTACAGCCTGCTTCATCCGTTCCAAAACTACTTAGATGTGTGTTTGGGATGATCGCCTTTAAGGAACTCCCAATTTCAATGATCCAGCACCTGATTAAAAGTGAAGCTGAAAATTTAAGAAGCATTCCTTCATCATTATGTCATCAATTCTATCCTGTACACATCAAAACTGGGTCTGAAGGAAACATAATAGGCTAAAATGAAGCCTTGGGAATGTCTATGACCTCCATCCTATTGGAAATGTGTTAACAGTGGTTAAAAACTGAATAAATGCCAGAAATGAACTTTTTAAAGTGAGCATTACCGTCTGCAATGAGAAGAGTGATCAAATATAATTTTTTTTCTGTATATTATTGATGGCTACAAAAAGAAAGGGGTTTCCCTGCAACGTTCTACGGGACATTCATTTTGGATTAAATATTATTACTATTATATATATATTTGAGCCTTTATGCATATTTTGCCTGTGTATAAAATCCATATTGAAATATCTGTGCACCTATAATCATGTTTTTTTGTTGTATTATCACTATTCCTGTTAAATGAATAGCTCAAATTCATTATTAAAAGCCCAAAATACATAAACCATGCATGTATTATAAACTTCTGACCAGTGTTAGACACTAATTGGACTGTATATTTCCATATCCTGTGCTGTTTTCTGCAGGTCTGCCTCGAGGAGAAGAATACCAAGCTGTCCAACCTCGCTCACGTCATGACTTTGTATAAAACACACACCTACACACGAGACTGCTTCTCTTGGGTCAACGTGGTGTGTCGGTATCTCCATGAAACCTTCTCAGACATCACCCTGAACCTGGTCACCTACATGGCAGAGGTGTGTGCAGCTGATCATTTCTTCCCCCTCAACTACTATCATATAGTTTCACCGCTACACGAGCTGAATTTTGTTTAACTGTTGTTGCAGCTGTTAGAGAAGGGTCTCCCCGCTATGCAGCAGACACTTTTACAAATCATCTACAGCCTCCTGAGTCACATGGACCTGAGTGTCATTCAAGCCAAACCCTTCAACATAGAGGTCCTCAAGACAATTGAAAAGTTTGTGCAGGTAAACAGCAGAAATACAGAGCCTATTTACATTTTTAGGGTACTTGTGTGCGTAAAAAAAGCATGCATAATTTTCCTTCCATTTCACAATTAAGATCTACTGTGTTTTGGTCCATCTCATAAAATTCCAACAAAACACAAAATGTGAACATGCTTGAGGAGAAAAAATACTTTTGCAAGAAGCTGTACATAGTGGAAAGACTGAGAGGATCTGTATTCCCTGTTCCTTCTGTAAGTGCTCATAAAAATAGGAGGAAAAAAGCTGCCTGTGTGTCAGTGCAGTAAATTTGTAGACACACCCAGACTATAAACAGACTGTCTCTGGCCAGGCCTCTGTTTATTCTCATACTGCATTTTATTGCCTCCAGCACCTCTGGTATGAAAATAGAACCACATAAAAAACCACAAAATAAGACCTTTGATGATATTTTTAAGTATGCTTTACATGGGAATCATTGCATGCATGTGTGTGTTTTCTGTAGACAGCCCATTGGAGGGAAGCGCTGAACATCTTGAAGCTGGTAGTTTCCCGATCAGCCAGTTTGGTACAGCCTTCACTCCCACAAAGTGACTTTTCCTATGAAGACATCAGTCGCATGTGGGACCGCTCTTCCAAAGCCTTACCTGGGAAAACTCTGGATTTTCACTTTGATATCTCTGAGGTGAAGCACACTTTCTTTTCTTTCCTTTTTACCATATTTTGAAGCTCTCTCTGGCCCCTTAAAAGGTTTACATGCTTCTGCCTTTGGCCTTGTAACCTCCAAACCTTATTTTTCTGGCTTTGCTTTTTGTTTAGGTTGCTCGCTTTTGGAAAAGAAAATATTTTTTCTCCTTCTTATTGGTTAAACTTAATATCGTCAAATTCCCTTGCGAGCCATTAAAATTGTAAATACAGTTAGCCAAGTGTTGTTAGTGATGTGTGTGTGGGAACAGAACAGAGAGCTATTTATGTTAGTTTATGAATGGCAGGAAATGATGTCACATCTTTGCTGCTGCTTTTTTTTCCCCTCTGTTTTGTGATACACTGAGTTGTACTGGCTCTCCACACTCGAGGTATATTAGACCTGTAATCGAGAATTCTCAGCATACCTGTGTTTTTACACAAAAAATGAAATAAAAACAACCAAATATTATTTACTTTATTTCATCTGGAATCCCTTAGAGACCAGGCTTAGTGGGTTTTTCTATGAACCCCAATTCATGGACTGCTAAAGTCTAGGAGGTCTTTTTCTTCTGTATGCTTTTCCAGACTGAATATGAATTGTTTCTGCACCTTTTTGTTTGCTTTTAGACACCAGTGATCGGTCGGCGTTACGACGATATGAAGCGTTCCCCTGGTCATGATGTGAGGAGCATGGCCACAGCTGTGACCCACAGCACTTCCTCCACCTCCTCTGGGTCCAACGCCAACAACGTCCTAGTTCCAGTCAGCTGGAAAAGGCCTCAGTCTTCACAGGTAAGAAAGTCAGCCTATTTCACTGGAAGATTGCTCTAATAATGTGGTGATGTGTTTTAGATCAATTCATGGACCTATTTAATATATATCTGCAATGTGAAAAAATTGTCTAAATTTGAACGTTAATAGCATTCTCCTTCTGCAGAAAAGAACACGAGAAAAGCTGGTGCATGTGTTGTCACTTTGTGGACAAGAAGTGGGGCTCACTAAAAATCCTTCGGTAATTTTCAGTGATAAAATTTTAATCACTTTTGAATAGACTTTTTTCTAATGCATGTAAAAATGACTAAATCCTTTCTTTGTAGGTTATCTTCTCTAGTTGTGGAGAACTGGACCTGATAGACCACCAGCCCAGCCTGGTGTCCTCTGATGAGGGAACCCGCGAGCTCGAGAATATGGACGACACCACCTCCGAGCAGCAGTTCAGAGTCTTCAAAGACTTTGACTTTCTGGATGTTGAGCTTGAAGATGGAGAGGTGAGTCACGGTCATCTTAGCTGTGTTTAGAAACTTTTTGAAGAGGCATAAAGATGCCAATTCCACCGCCACTCCCTGACGTATGTAATGAGGATTCTGTTTTTTGTCTGATTTATGCTACCTAGGAGCTGCAGGTAAGTTTTCTCTTGTTGCAGTTTTGCTTGTCGTGCCATAAATAATAAGAAAAAAAGGTTTTCTGGTGTAGGTAGTTAAGCTGATACACTGATGGCAGAAATACTGAATATTTATGCATGTTTTTCAATTTACAGAACTCATTATTCCCACTTGAGCAAGCACTGGACACACTGTATCTGAAGCTTATGAAAGAAATAACTTTCCTTCATTTTTGTTTTAAAAACATTCTATCTATGAATGTTGTTCAGGAAAAATACAAAAAAATAGTTTGATTTTGAAACAAGCCTGTTGCCTGTAAAGTGTGGGAATGTGTACATTAATAGGTGGAATAGGTATGTTATTAAAAGATACAAATCACCTGAGGTTATCATCCAAGGTGGTTGAAATATCCCATTTGACCAATTTATTTGGAAAATTGTTGGATTTTGGAAGATCTGTAAAGTCATGTTGTCTTAAAAACTCACTCTGTTAGTATTTTCACAGTGTTATCTCCTCAAGTGTTTAGCTGCAGCATCAGTAAACTTCATTCAAAAATTTTATAGGCTCATAACACAGTTTGACCTCCAGCTAGTGGTTTTGCACAATGCTTGCATGTATGTTGTTGGGTTATTTCATGTTAAAACAAACCAAGAGCTTCCACCTGTATCTCGATATTTTTCAATGCAAGATGCTTTACTGTTGCAGGGTGAGACTGTGGACAACTTTAACTGGGGAGTGCGTCGCCACTCTATGGACAGCTTGGACCAAAGTGACCTGCAGCCTCTGGAGGAGAGTCAGCTGTCTAGTAGCATGCCCAGCCTCAGTAAGATTACCCATGAAGATTCGGATGAATCATCTGAGGACGATTCGCTTGCGGCCAGCCAAATTCTCTCCCACTCTCAGATTGTAAGTTGATGTGATAATGTAACACTAATTTCAAATCTTAATGAAGCAAAGGCTTTTAAACCATTTCTTTTAATGTTTTTTTGTTTGTTTGTTTTAGATCTATAAAAAACAGAAATCTCACATTTTTTTAAAAAAACTTTGAAATCTCTGTTTAATTCAGGCAATTATGATTTCTCTCTGTAGACTGTAATTGGCATACTTTGAAAAGTGTCTATAATGCTTTTTTGGTACTGGTTATTTATATTGTTGTATGTCTAGTAACAGCTTCAAAACTATTAAAATTTAAAGGTATGCTAGTTGTGCAATATACAATTATCTTCATGTGATGTCAGACAAAGTACTGGTGTAAATGGAGTTTGCTTAGGCTGTGTAAAGTAAAAGAGTGCTGGCAGTATGTTTATGTAGGGTTCCATTCAAACATTGGCAATGTAATCAAAAGGGTGGAATATTATTTGTTTTTATTTCACTTCACTGTCCCTGTCTCATTTCAGACCGTCAGCCTTTCTCCGACACCAGAGATCAGCAGCACGGACACCTCCTCTGCTGTTTTTGACACAACCTCGGCAAATTCAACCCCTCTGGGCACCAAAAATCACAGTTTCGAGGTCCAACTCTCAGAGGACTCGAAGCAGCGGGTGAATAAGGGCTTCAGAGTGTCTGAGATCCTTGGAAACACTAACTCCTACCGCAGTTCCATTCTGGAATTCTTTACTAATTTTGCTAAATAGTTGCTCTACTGTGGAATTGTTTTGTGTAATGTCTTCAGCTTGAAATATGCTTTGGGTTTGGTCTTTGTTACATAATTTTGCATGTGTGTGGGGGTTTTTCTGTCTTTTCCTCTCTTCAATGAAGAGCATGGGCTGATTTAAATTAATCAAAGACTTGCATGCATAACAATATTGAACTAAAATCTACAATAGGACAATATGCTATTCTCTGGGCAGTGGGCTAGTTTGTGCTTTTATTTATTCATGCCAGAAATTGGTTGAGAGTCTCAAGGGTTAAAAAGAACAGAAATAATCTTTCTTTTGCTCGTGTCTGTTTGAGGCAATGTGTATACCTGCTGCTTCTGTGGGGGTGGCTCTGAGGGACAAGTAAAAACTCTTGGCATGTGAACAGTCAGGAAAGGTTTACACATTGCCTGTCTGAAAAAGAAAATTGTGCAAGGCCATAATTATGGCTGTGTTTAAATATTTAATAATTTATTCATCAATTGGCACAACTTATGCATACAAAATTCACGAGATTAAAGAAAACACCAAAAGGAGAGACCATAGTGTCCAAATGAAAGGTTAGTGAATTATTTTTTTAAATAGGATAAGATCTGTTTAATAATGAAGTATAACAAAGGGAATAATGAACAAATGTATGCATGCATTTCAATATTAATTTACACTTTGAATTTAGTTACCATCAGGGTTAGCTAAGAAGATGTCCCTCTTTTGTTTTCCAATATGAGGTGTCACAAGAGGATGAAGACAGTAATGTCCTCGAGGACGACCTGTCTCTTTCTATCAACGAACTGCCTTCTGAATATCAATGCGGAGACAGTTTGAGTATGGATGTGGCATATCATGACTACAAGGAAGAGCTGGACCTACTCTGCAGCTTACCGAGGTACCCAATCACACCTTCAGTCAACCATAAATATTCAGTTTGTCAGGAAGGTTAATTCAATTTGCCTCATTTTTGTATTTAGTCTTCCTGAAGAGGAGAAAGATGACATGCTGGAGTCCCGCTCTTCACCGCCGCCGTCGCCCTTCTTCTCTGCCATTCTTGCTGCTTTCCAGCCAACAGTGTGTGATGATGCAGAGGAGGCCTGGCGAGGTCACCTCAACCAGCTCGTCTCAGACTCAGATGGTTCCTGTGCTGTCTACACATTTCAAGTGTTTTCATCACTGTTTCAGGTTTGATCATCTCACCATATTGACCGCTTTTGTCTTCATTTTGTATTCAAACTGTTTGGAATTAAGGGCTAAACTTTGCCACTATGTGTCCATGTTTATGGTACAGATAAGGAGCTATACTAAGTGGAAGTTAAAAAAATTATTTATAAATTAAGACAAACTGTTAAAAACAGTTCAGCACAAATTGACATGTGAAGGCAAAATAAGAAATAGATTCTGAAGTGTTTTGATTTATGAGATTGTAGCTTTATTAGACTATTTTAAATTGTATTAATTTTCAGAAACTGACCAGTCTTTTTGTCTCAAAATCAGCCTGAAAGGTAAAATCTTGACCTTCCCAGTGAATGGTCTTTATCACAACAAAGAAAAACCTGAATATTTCTGTCTGATTCTCAGAATAATCTTTAAAAAATCAAAATAGAGTCTAAATTGTGTCCAGATTAAAGTTAATAAATTAACAGGATGATCAACTGTTAAAAAAAATAAGTGTCCATATTTAGAATATGGACACTTATGTTTTTTATGGACAATTTAAAGATATTTTGCATACCAATCTGCCAAGATCTGTTTACCAGATATTACATATTTCACTCACAAATGAGAATTTTCTTTTTTTCTTTTTTAGTGAAGAAATTGAATATCCATAATTTTTACAGTCAATGTGTTTTTAATGGTTTCCAGAGTATCCAAGCTAAATTTTGCTCCTTGACGTGTGATGCTGTGAGTTACCTTGGTGATGGCTTGAGGGGATTAGGATCAAAGTTTCTCAGATCTTCTGAGATCCTGGCGTCTTGCTCCGAGTGCCCAACTCTGTTTATTGATGCTGACACAGTAAGTAGCTCAAAACGCTTTCTTCAACAATGTACATCTGCTAGATGATTGAAATAAAAATAATAATAATAAAGAATTATGCCTTTTCTACAGATAATGTCCTATGGATTTCTGGAAAAAATGAAATTCAGCGTCCTAGAGCTTCAAGAGTATCTTGATACTTACAACAACAGAAAAGAGGCAGCTCTCACTGTAAGGAGATAAATTATATTTAACAAAATTCATCTGACCAGTTTCTTGTTATTATGCTGTTTGAATCTCAACCACCTTGTCTTTGTTGCTTGCAGTGGCTGAACAGCTGTAAGGCCACCTTTCCTGCTGGGGTTGCAGTGACATGCCAACCAGTGGAGCATGAAGAAAAAGTAAAGCATTTTTATTTCAAGACACTGTCACATATTAAAAAATATAACATTTACACAGATTTCCATTGCCCTTTGGCTTACCTCAAGCCCTTAGCTTTTGTTCACGCAAAAAAGTAGATTTTTATCCAGAGATAACTGAGAAAATTTGGATTCTGTTCATCTGCTCTTTCATACTGTACTTTCTGCATTACGGTTACTGTCTGCTACTGTAGCTCTGTGAGTGTTATCTCTTTATGTCACTCAATTTGTTTCAGCCTCAAATCAGTGCATGCCACATTGATAACCTTTTCTGTCACATGCATTGTGATAACTGTCAGCTCTGCTCTGCATGGGTCAGCAAACAATCCATTAATCTTCCATTAATGCATCTGTAAACAATTAAAATCAGAATGTTTCACTATTTAATGCTTAACTTTCCAAAGCAGTTCTTGTAATATGAAAGTGATAATTTGTTTGGCTTGTTTCACTTTGTCTAGTAGTATATGATAACACCCTCCTTATTTCATTCTTATTAAACACATACAGTACCTTGCACAAGTCATCATACACCTTGAGACAATTATCTCTGTATTTTATTTGTATTTTTGATTTGATAGGTTAAGACAAAGTAGTTTATAGAATAATGGAGAACTGCAGGGAAAATTTTACAATGTTTTTAAACCTTTTTGAAAGGTCTTAAAACTGTTGCTTGCATTTCTAAACATTCCCATTAGGTCGATACTTTGTAGGTAGACTTTTAGCTGGAGTTAAAGCTGCAGGTCCTTCAGTGTATTTCTCTAGCAGTGTTACACTTGCATACAATAATGTTACTTTCATTCTTCTATGCAAAATAGTTCAAATCTATTCAGATTTTCATTTGGATCTAGGTCTAGATTTTAACTGGACAGTTCTAATTAATGAATGTGCCACCACAATCCATAGGAAGGGTATCTTCAGGGTGAGCCTCTGTGCTGAAATAAGTAGATCAGTGAAAATTTAGACTTAAATTTGTTTTTATTTGTCAAAGAAAAATGAAAACCTTGTTCTTTCTCTTCATAACTATGTGCTACTTTATGCTGGTTTAGCACATAAAATTCCAATAAGCTGCATGGAAATTTGTGATTGTAACATGACAAAATGCAAAACAATTATTAAATAATTATTTAATAATTAGAATTATTTCGCAAAACACTATTGAATCACAATTCTTCATTTTCTAGAGCATGTTAAACTGTTCAGATAGTTTTTGTTCAGTTTCTAATACAAATCTTAATTGCATGGCCTTGGTTTTCTCTTTTCTTATCTTCTTTTCTGCCTTGTGACATGCTTGCTTGGTAGCAAATGGAATCTCTGGCTGTAAGTTTGTAGTGGCTCCTTTTGTTTCTCTGTTTACTTAAAGCTAACATCCTATTTATTTTCATATCAACTTCATCACAATTATCTTTTAAAGTCGTCATTCAAGATCTACTGTAAGGTTGTGTTTGATCCAAAACCATTTTCCTTCCAGCAACTGGAGCTCTGTCAAAGACTCTACAAACTCCACTTTCAGTTGTTGCTGCTTTTTCAGTCTTATTGTAAGCTGACTGAGCAGGTCCATGCAATAAGCTCGATTCCAGAGGTAGGTCTGTTTCCCTTTTATTGTCTTTTACGTTCAAATGCACATTTACATCGAACTTATGTAAAATTATTATTAACCCCTCCCAATTTTTAGCTTACAAATATGTCTAGAGAGCTAAATGAAATGAAGAGCAACCTGAGAACAGCAGCAGCCTCAGTGTCAAATGAGAAGATTTCTACTTTTGACACTTCCTGCTCTGAGGCCATCCTGAGCTCCCCTGAAGCTGCAGTGCAGGCTGTCCTCGAGGGCTTGAAGAACAATGAGTTTTCAAAAGCAATTCTCTATATTCGTGAGTGCAGGTGTGATAAGTAAAACTTTCTTTTTGACATTCATTCAGGGAATATCTTGTGTTATTTTACCCTAATTGCAAAGATATCTGGATGTTTGTTTGCAGAACAATGTGGCCTAATGACATCTTTGGCAGCCACTCTGAGGATGAGATCCAAACATTACTGAACATCTACTTCAGACACCAAACTTTGGGTCAGACGGGAACATTTGCTCTGGTGGGCTCAAAGCAGGATCTGACAGAAATTTCTCTAAAGCTGATGGAACTCAACTGTGAGACTCGGGACATGATCCGACGGGCCCAGGGCTACAAAACCATTACAGCTTTTCTCCCAGACTCCAGGGTTTCAGGCTCAACTCTCTGATGGCGGTTTGGTAGCGGTCTAAACCTTACTACCTTGCTTGAGGCAGCTGCTGTTGTATCAGATTTTCACTAGAACTTAGCTCTTTTGCTTAGAATGACCCAAACGTTTGATCCTTCTCTGTCTCTGAGAATCAAAATTTTTGAAATCAGGTCATTAGACATACAGCAACATTTTTCAGTTATTCAGTTAGCAGTTGTATCAAAATTATCCCTTTCTTCCACAAATAAAAGAATGTCACTAGGCATATATATGCTGCTTAGATGAATAACTGCTCCATTTAGCAAACAACATACCAAAGTGATGTTGTTTTTTTGGGGGTTTTTTAATTGTCAAGGGAAAATGTGCAATCCTTTACTGAAGTGGAAGACCTTTTCTGTCTGTTGAAAGAATGTATTGGAAAACACTGTCAGAAGAGGGCAAAGGGATGAGTTGTTGTTTTATTGTGTTGAGTCCTTTTTGTGTGTTTGAGTGTGTTTAAGTGTATTGATTGTGCACGAGTACATGAATTAAATTATGACGACCATCACAGATGGAATTATCGATTCTGATTTGTATGAGTGGTTCATGTTAAAGTACTCTGATATGGTGCAAATCTACTGTAATGTCAAACCTGCAGCTACCAGGTGGTTTATCTGTTACTAAAAATATCTTACTGTAACTTTAACTGAGTAGCTTTTTGCAAATTATGTTCATTATTTATATTTCAAGCAAGAGAAAAAATATATTATCATCTAGATTTATAGAAAAATATGTTTTGTTTTCTTTGTTATTCCTGCCAAGCTTGCATAATGTATGCACATTAAAACAAATACTATGAAAATATATATTTAGAAATTATTTTGACTGATGAATTGTAAATAGAGAAATGAGAGCTTTGCTCATTAGATTGTATTTTTATGAAGGTAAACTCTATGTTGCACGCAAAATGGGTATTTACATATTTATAAAGCTTCCACAATTGCTGTTATAATTTCTGGCCTTGTAGTCTTGGCAGCATATGATTTTGTTGTGTTATGTGATCTTAATAAAACTTAAATTTGTTAACAAAATGTTTTTCTTGTCATTTTTTTCAAGAAAAGCATTACACATTTTGGATTCCACAGATTTTGTGCCTGACCAGGAAATAGGCTATCAAAGTACCCAAAAAAGTAAGAAAACTAAACAAAAGGTGGAGAGCGAGAAGTATCAATAAGAAAAAGACCTGACATAACATGAGAAATGCTTCACCCTTTAATTGGTTCATTAAATTAATCAATTCATTTAGTGATTGATTTGATACTGACTGATTCTGAAAAGTGTAAGAAATAATAATAAAAAAATAATAATTGTTAGTAGGTATTCCTGTAGGTAGTGTAAATAATTGTTTACAACCAGAGCTGAACAATTGAAGTAAAACAGTGTTAATATTTTGTGAAAGGTGCAAAGAGGAATCCCTGTTCTATACGTAGTATTTAGATTGTATTTAATAGACAACTGAATATTCTCTATTATATTTGACTTTTTCGTGTTGGTGTTTTTGTCAAAATTAAAATCATAAATGGATAGTTTAATTCCGGTCTCTTATTCTGAAGTCGACTTGACTTCCGGAATGCGGCGCGCGAGTTTTGGGTTTTGCTGCGTGAACTAACAGCTAGCAAACAAGCTGAGAGTTTATCATTCATCTCTAAGTTTGGTGGGCTATTGTCAGGACTTAACTTGAAGTTCCCCCGCAACATGAGCGTAAACACTATAGTACTTCGGAATAAAACGTGTAAGTTTAATTCCAACTCTATTTTTATGGCATAGTTTCATTTTAAATGGTTAGCAGCAACAGCTTGTATGGGAAACATTTTTAAGATTCGTAGCAAGGTAAGGCAATTTTTACTGCCAGACACAGCTCTTATATGACTCTACTGGTTTGTCTTAAATATCGTAACTATCAATCTTCAAGTTATTTTAGTTATAATCGACTACGTTTTTATCTGAAAAACCTTTGAACCCTTAGACACGTTTTCCTCCAGTAAGCCGTGAAAATAGTGTCCCAATATTTTTTCCGCATTTTAAATCTGAGTAACATTTCATTTGTTTCCTTCCTAGGTGGTGTAACTAACTCTAGGTGTTGTTCGATTGCTGTGTTATGGATTCATGCATAAAAAACATGTATGATGCATTTAAATATGAAATCTGGAAAGGTGAGATTTGTTAACTGTTTCATTTTTGAGCATATTATATGTTTTACCTGTGTTCGTGTTCAAATAGAGGTGCATCTTCATGAATAAAAGCAGCATTGAAAAGTTCATTTATTTGTAATTTGAACATAAAGGTGAAGCTGAAACGAAAATTGTATAATCATTTGAAGAAAGTTCTTTAAACTCTTTCAGGTAATTTTCTTGCCATTCAAATGTTTATGGCTTGCAACTATTTAAAATTTAAACTACAGAAAAAAATGGAATGTTATAAAAGACAAGTTAATTTTTATGCTAAAACGTGTATCCATAATCTGTCAGGATTCATTTTGTATTGGTTACTATATTGATCAGTCTGTGGCTCTGGTGATAAGTTAAGGAATCCCAGGTCACTTCTATAGTGGATTTTATTTCATGTGTATTGTTGAGCCTGGCTTGTTGCATTCTTTTCTTTACTGTTGACCAAATTTTGTTTCATTGTAAGCTATAATACTCAAAATCAACAGAATTGAATGCTTCCACTATCACAATATGCAATATTTAACTTTTTAGTTATTATGCCAAAATAAATGCATTTTCTTAAATATGTGACTATACTGCGAGACACTGGCAGGCAGCAATGTAAGCTCTAAAATATTCTACTTCATCATTGTGCCAAGAATACTTCATTGTAAATTCTAGTAGCGCAGTCACTGCAGTTTGCTTTTTATGAGATTCCAAAAAGTCAAATATTGACATAAAAGGAATGCTTTTTTTTTGGCCTGTGTTTTATCGTTCAGAACTGGGACCGTTGGACCCAAACTGGTTTGAGTTACTGACAGCCCAAGCTTCTTTGAATGAAGGAAGTGTTGCCGATAACGATGAGTTGTGCGCCAACCAAGAGGGACATTTCAAGGCACCTCTGGAGAAGACGGCAACAGAAAGCCAGCTGTTTTCAACCCCGAAAGTTTTCAGACACTGTCGAATTGTGTCATCAGACACTGAGGATGATCCGTCGTTCACAGCTGCACAGGGTATAAACAATTAAATAATTAAGACTATTCGTCTTTGCTTAAATTTTTATGAAGTTAAACACCTAAAAACTGCATGTCCCTTTCATTCTTTCTAGAAAAAGAAACGTTACCATGGATGCCAATGCAAAGTCCCTGTTTGTTTCAGCCAAAACAGTGGTGAGTAAAACTTAAGATTTATTCCCTTATGCTGTTAATAACTGTTTTCTTATTCTCGCCATTATAAAACAGAACTTGACTTTGTATCTGTTTTGTTTATTTTAGTGTCTCTAATTTAAAATGTGAAGGTGTTCAGCCTCAGAGTGAGGAGAGTTTTGGTAAGCTGAAAATCTATTTAATCTTCATATTTATGGTTTGTATAAAAAAAAGTAATTAGGCACATACCTACATTTATTATTTCAGATCTTCTGGAGTCCCCAGAGAAATCCCTTGTAAGTATAGTCAACCTGAAGCTGATTTTCTTTTGTTTAACATTAGTGTTATTTTAATCAAATGTAATAAATAGAAGCAAAAACATTTTCTGCCTTAATTCTATCCTCTGAACGAACAGGCCAGCTACGCCAACCACATTTCTGAAAGTCTTGGCGCACAGATCAATCCTGACATTTCTTGGACCAGTTCTTTTAATACACCACCAGCTTTGCCATCTACTCTAATTTTATGTGAGTTGCTGAAACAATTGGCAAGTATTATTCTTAAATTATGAATAATATACCATTTTGTGGATCTTTTTTATGTTTCAGCTAAAACTGATGAGAGTCCCTGTCCAGTGAGTGTTACTGCAGACAGAAAAGTTATTGTGAGTACTCCGCATAGCTCAGTTACTTGGTATTACTACTACAATGAGTAGACTGATTAACTGATCGGTTATTATAAATCGTAATATCTAACATTTAAAAAGTGTGTAATTCAGTCAGCCTTTAGACATTGGTGTGAATTTGGGCAAAGACATTGACGGACATGTCACACTTGTGATTTTTGAAACCTTGCCTCTACTTGCTGATCTTTGGGTAACAAAACGCAAACATTAATAATTCTGGCAGCTAAAAACTATTATTTATATACCAATTTTTTTTAAATCTATTTATAGTTCTGTAGGTCTAGTTCTCAGACTTTGTAACATGAGTAAATTTAAGAAGGTGAAAAAGACTCATCTCATAGATCTTAAAATAACATCACACCAAATTATTTATAAAGCAAGAGACAAAAATCCCAAATTTACGTTATTAGAAAAAGTCTCTGCAATGGTTGTGTATTACCTTGTTTCATTAGCCAACTTAGACCAGCTCTAAATATTTTATCTTTTAATGTCAACTCAGTTTTCCAAGTCTTCGCTAATGTTTAGGCTACTGTAGTGACACACTTTGCACTGTCTATTAGATATTTATACAGTCAGTTTCATTCATCTTTGAAGTAAATTGATTTAAAAAATATGAAATGGACCTTGGAATGAACCTGATACATTGTGCAATCACTTTGCACTAGTTTGAACCAATAATTTTTCAAAGCAGTTTGATCTTTCTGTGTTGCACCACAGGTCCACCCTGATATTAATTTATTTACACATTCTGAGCTTTAGTATGAGCTTTAAGGGCCAAAAGTGTAAAATCTTTTTTCCCACAACACAAGAAAATTTGACAAAAACAGATTGCTGTTATGTTAACAATACTATATTGGCTTGATATATTGTATTACATACAAATCTGTGTTTTTCTTTTTCGTTTCAAGTTTGTACGGAAGCTTTTCCCTTCACTTTCGAATTCCTCCCTTAAGACATCAAGAACTTCCCTAGGTAATTACTTTTTTCCCACCATCTACCCATAAGTAATACATTATTTTAGTCATTTTAGATAAAAATGAATAAATATGGATTGCATAGGGTTTGTTATATTTGTTTTTGCATGGAAGCGTACTCATCATAATACTAAACATTGTTTGTTTGTGCTGTAATAAATAGATCCAGCTTTCCCTGTGACTGATACCTGCTCTGAGTCTCCATTGAATCAGAGTGAAAGTCATCAACAACAAAAAGTTCCAAATGCTCTGGAAGGAGAAGTTTGTATCGCAGATGCACCTAAAACTTTCTTTGCCAATAGTAGTTCTGCTCTGAGAAAAGTGAAACCTGACAGAGTTAAACGTAAGCAAATAATTCAGACAAATGTAGACGTCTGCAGCCACGAAGATACCTCAAAATCAGACAATGCTGCATCCAGTGACGAGGCAATTGCTGATCTGGACTCTGGGGGTTTGCCTTCAACCCCACTGGTGAAAACTGGAGATACGGCAATCAGCCAGTGGTCTCCTCTAAATCTATCTGAACTCTCATCTTCTGCTGTGGGAAGCAATATGACACTGCAAGGGGACACTGACTCTGTGCAACCAACCAGGCCAACATTGAAAATTACTGACACTGGATTTACTCAAAAAAAGAGAAAATTTGTTTACACTATCACAACCACCAGATCGCAAGCTCGTGGTCAAGACTTTGAGTTCCAGACAACAGATCCCTCACTAAAGATTTCAGAGTCTGGTAAGACATTTATTTTCCAAGTTTTATGTAAGAATATGAATGTTTCTGCATGTGGACTGGCTATCTTTCCTCTCTTTTGCCCCCATTTTGTGCCTTTTCAGGTTTGATTTATTGTTGTCCCCAACATTTTCAGGAAGAAAACAGAGCCATCTGCCACATAAATGTTTTGAGCATGCATTATTTCATTCTTGTGTTGCTTTGACAACTGACAGCTTTAAATAATTTGTTATATTCTTATTAGTCTCCTGCAAGGAAATCTGACTGTGTGGCTAAAATAGAGATAAAATTGTGTCTAATGACTTTGAACTAAAAAATGTGCATAATCATTTACTATAATTCTAGAGTTAACAAGTGGGTGCAATTACAATGTATTCCTATTGTGTTAACATTATCTTTCTCTGATTTAAAAAAAAATGGTTTAATGCTCTTAAAAAAACAAAACAAAAGAATTCCATATGAAGCCAAAGATTAATAAAATATTTGTACATGGGTACAAAATGGAAAGAGAAAGAGACAAGATGATTGTGTGTCTATACTACATTAAGGAACAAATAGTTGAAGAGGCAAATATACTGAGCCATTTTAGAAATGTGACCAAAAGATTTTACTCAGTACTATAACTAATTGGTCTTTGTTTTTTTGTACGTTTTCATGTAGAACAAGAAAACGGCAAGTCATTTGTGAACACCCCAGATAAAGAAGAGTGTCACAGGACTGAAAATCAAAGAAATATTGTAACGGAAACCATAAATTGCTTTCTTGGAACAAAACTCCAGGATATCGACATGTCACAACTTTGTCGGGATTTTGCACAGGACTTCAGCCAAGTGACAGACTTAAAAACTGTGGAGAACACGCAAAGGAACTTCTCTCCTGCGGCGTGTCTGTCTGCTATGAAACAAGCAAAACAGAACGGAAAGCCAGCTAACTTTCCCAGTGATTACAGTTGTATCAGTAAAAACAGATGCATCCCAACCAGTAATCAACCATGCTCGATCAGTGAAGTCACTATGATTGACTGCGGATTCCAATCAGGTGTAGCAGACGTCACCTATATGTCTTCCTCGTCATTTGGTCTTCCGCTCTTAGAGAATGTTGGCCAAAACCAACCAAAGCTGAGTTTCAAAACTGGTATGCATAATTTTCCCTCAACTAATGGAAATGGAAAGCCAAAATTTTATGTTGAAGTGCCTGTGCAGAGGTCTGGCACAGGGCAGGCTCCAGACCATGGAAAGGAAAATGAGTTGCACATAACGAGCATATCAACAGAGGAATTATGGGACAGAGAAAAAACTGTTGGTGAAAGTAAATGCAGCCAGCCACAAAAAACTCCTGTATCTTTTCTGCCTGCTGATGCATCAGGATTCAAAACCGCCTCAGATAAAGGCATCCACATTTCCCTTGCCAACCTGGAGAAAGCAAAGCGTTTTTTTGAAGCGACTGAAGATAAAAAGTCTTCTCTTGATAACAGCACAAAATCCTATCCTGGCATTATTTATAAAAGTAATTTGATTCGTGAAAAAACAACAGATACATCATCTAACTCAAGCCTGCCCACCTGTGCTGGAAAGTCATTTGGAAATATCAGTTCCCAATTAACAGCCTCAGAAAAAGCCGATGTGACGGAACTTTGCACTCTCTTGGAAGAGGCAGACAGCCAATTTGAGTTTACACAGTTCAAATCTGCAAAAAAACTACCAAATCATCAAGATAATCACAATCCTCCACAAAAAGAAGACAATGATCTTGACCCTGCTCTTCTTGCAGATCTAGACTTTAATGACAGCTTTAGTTCTGAAGGTGGAAAGCACTCCACAGTCATGATGAATGACAAAGTGCCCTCAGTTTTAGAAAACAGGACACATGGAGAAACAGCAAAAGCCCAGTGCACAGGAATGTCAGATTTGCTGAAAAGGGAAACTCCTTTAAATTCTTTGTCAGGGAGCATTTCTGAAGAGAGGGAATTTCTAAAGTTAGGTAAACCAAATATTCTTCCTGGGGCTGAGGACACTGAAGCTAGATATCTGGAGAACAACAAGGCTTTGATCCATAGTGAGGCATTCAGGACAGCAGGTGGAAATGTTTTGCATGTCTCTAAAAAGTGTCTGAACAAAACCAAGGCTTTGTTTGCAGATCTGGAGAGAAACTTGACAGATCAGAAACCTTGTGATAAGCAGAACAGAGAAAATACTGCCATAACAGAACAGAAATGTAACAGGGATTCTGACACGTTCAGAAAGGACTCCGAAAGAAAGAAGGAAAACTGGGATGTCGGAAGCAAAATTGAAAATTGCTTTTCCAAATTAGAAGGGGTTGTCAGTTCAAATAAAATTATTAGAAACAGGAATGACAACAGAAGTGTGAAAAATAATGAAATTGACACAATAATCTGTGAAAATGGATTCAGAAAGGCCAGTGGGAAAGGAATCTCCATTTCAGCTAACTACATGCAAGAGGCAGATGCATTTTTCAAAGACTGCCATCTAATGGAGCACAAAGAAGTTAAGAAAAGCTTTTTGAACTTCAAAAGCCCTCAGGTCAGCATTTCTAAGAAGAGTGTCACTGGATGCACTAAACTTGAAAATGTAAATATAGCCGTGGTCTCACATCACACAAAAGGACGACGTCTGAATGAAGTGGAAAGAAATAGCAAGTTTACAGCAGCTTTGAAAAATGAAGACGGAAAATCTTTTCCGACTTCAAAGCCGCTCTCTATGCTTCACCCATCAAAGAGCACAGATTTGTCTGCTTTTGAAGAGCTTTGCACAGGTGATGGGTTTTGTACAGCTGCTGGGAAGAACATTAGTGTGTCTGCTGCTATGAAGAAGGATGAATCTCTTTTGAATCAAATTCACGCACCTGAGGAGATAAACAAAGATACTAATGAAAAAGAAAAGGCTTCAAAAACAAAATGCCTTGGTGATAACATTTCAAACCTAGATGCTGGTGGTTTCCAAGTTGTTAATGGAAAAAAAATTGAAATTTCTTCAGCACCTTTAAAGAAAGCAACTCTAGGAAAATTTGAAAAATCAGAGGATGAAATTTCCTCTCAGCAATCCAGTCCCAAAATACCAGTTGTCCCAGTTACTAATCTCTGGAGTGGTGGTTTTTCTGCAGCCAGTGGTAAACCTGTTGTCTTGTCATCTGCGGCCTTGGCGAAGACTCAGACACTGTTCAGTGACATCAGTTTGAACATGGATAAGGTGGCAGAATCTGCTCCAGTTAAAAAGGATAAGAAACATCAAACGGAACCAGAAAAAATATGCTCTGGTTTCACAACTGCAGGAGGAGCAAACGACCAAATGTCACAGGAAAAATTTGATGATTTGGTTTTAGCCAAAGCAGTGCAAGAGGAAGATGCTCTCTCCACCGACGGTGTTCTGGAAAGTAACAATGTAATATTGGAGAGTGTGGGGAGCAAGAAGGAAGATGAAAAACCTCATGCAGATCAAAGATTTAGAACAAACACACCTGTAGAGGTTGTGAAAGAATTCTTAAGGGATGCAAATAAACAAGAGAAACACAAAGAGAACCTTTTACCACAAGCAAACTATGGATTTAAGACAGCCAGTGGGAAAAAAGTTGAAGTTTCATTTGAAGCTTTGAAAAAAGCAGAAAACTTGTTAGGTGACTGTGTAGGAGTCATGGATACAGTGAATGCAACACTGCCAGAATCCAAGACTATTGATCTTCCAGTCAGAAGTGATGGATTTCAATCTGCCAGCAGTAAACCTCTAGCACTTTCATCAGAGGCCCTTCAAAAGGCAAAATCTCTCTTCAGTGACATCGGTTTCAGAGCAGAGGACCCAGATACTTCACAGATGAGGAAAAGTGGCACGAATCAAGACGGTAGCAACAATAAAGAGAAAATGTCTTGTGGTTTCACAACTGCAAGAGGGAAAAAAGTTGATGTGTTGCAGAAAAATCTTCATAAGACAAAAATACTTTTCAAAGAACTTGATGATCAGGTTTTAAGCAAAGCGGCGCAGAAGGAAGATGGTTTATTTGCAGGCTGTGATATGGACATTAATAAGGAAATGTTGGGAAATGACTTAAAAGGTAAAGTACATATGCAGAGAAGCAGAAAGGCAAGTCTTGCAAAATGTTACACAGATGACGAGATGAGGGAAAGCATTTCTATCCCTGAGTGCTCCAGTGATGCAAACAAACAAGTGGAACAAAGAGAAAACATTTTACCGCAAGCAAGCCGTGGATTTCAAACAGCCAGTGGGAAAAGAGTTGATATTTCATCTGAAGCCCTAAAGAAAGCAGAAACCCTGTTTAGTGAGTTTGAAGGAATTCAGGATAAAACAAATGCAATGTCATCACCGTCCAAGTCTTCTGCTCTTTTACTCAGAAACTGTGGGTTTCATTCTGCCAGCGCTAAACCAATGGCACCTTCCACTGAGGCTGTTCAAAAGGCAAAATCCCTCTTTGGTGACATCACTTTCAGTACGCAGGACTCGGATTTTTCACAGACAGTAAAAGCTGATGGGAAACAAGACAGTCGAAGCAAAACTGAGAAAATATGTTGTGGTTTTACAACTGCAAAGGGAAAAAAAGTCGATGTGTCGCAGAAAAATCTTCAAAGGGCAAAATTCCTCTTTAAAGAAGTTGATGATTTAGCCTTAACAAAAGCAATGCAAGACGCAGATAATTTTTTTAACCAAGCGGAAGGTTGGACTATGGACAGTAACAGTGAAAAATCATCAGAACAAACTAATACGGGACCTGTTAATGGAAGTGGCAGCATAAAAGGAAACATGTCCGAACTCACAACAAATACCGGCAGTATTTGTGAAGAGCCTGAAAAAGGTTCCATCAAAGCAAAACAGAATGAAGGTGGATTTCAGATGGCAAGTGGGAAAACGGTTGCTGTTTCAGCTGAAGCTCTGTTGAGAGCAAAACTTCTGCTGAGTGAAAACAAAGCAGATGAGGAGAGCACTTGTGTTTTTGCTGCAAGTGGTAAACCATTTTCACATGAGGCCTTACAGAAAGCAAAGACTTTCTTTAGCACTGGGGTGAAGTCGTTACCTTCAGCAGCAGACAG
Organism: Alfaro cultratus; assembly: GCA_903066825.1. Taxonomy (NCBI): domain Eukaryota; kingdom Metazoa; phylum Chordata; class Actinopteri; order Cyprinodontiformes; family Poeciliidae; genus Alfaro; species Alfaro cultratus. Next base: position 63,028 of record CAEFZX010024743.1, on the reverse strand, counting down.
TCGAAGTGACGACCACATAGAAGAAAAGTCACACTTGTCAATTTGCGATTTAAATACTAAAAGCAGCAACTTGATATCTGACACTATACAAACAAATAAATCTTCAGACCCAAAATTTCAGTCACTAAACCTCGCTGGCTGTACAGAAACACAGCACAAGTTTCTTGCCCAGGAAGCTTTAGATTGCACAAAAGCCTTACTAGAAGATGAAGTTCTAGTTGGTCAAAGTCTGTTTTCAGAAAATTTGCAACTGCTAGATGACCAACAATTAAACAAAAAATCAGCTCAAGAGGACAAAGGAAGGAAAAGGAGAAGTGCTGAATATCTCACTGGTAAGTATTACACCTTAAATGGTTCAGTAAATAAATACTGTTATTAAATATAAATTCTCATTTGTAGTTTATTAAATTTGAGGACTTTTGGTAAAATCTTTTGAAGTGTTGCCCTGTTGTGTAAAATCTAAGATGGTTTTCTTAACTGTTGTAACGTAGCTCAGCCACCTTCTAAAAGAAGGTTACTGGGAGAGTTTGACAGAACCGCTGATAATTCAGGACTCCACCCATTGAAAAGTGGCCCAAATGGTAAAACACTCATACTTCTGTTGCTTTTCTAAAACTGAATATATTTTAAATTTTAAATGACATTTTTCCTGTTTCATCAAGGGATAATGGACAGGGGTGTTTTCAGGTATGGCGTCTTTCTTCATCCAAACATTACAAAGCCAAACAGGTAAGTTATTTCAGTTGTGTAGTGGAAATTGTGTTTTCCAAAAGAATGATAGATTTTACCATCCTCTTGTGATGTATTATTATTTTCCACAGGGATGCAAAAAGCTTTGTGGACACAAGATTACAAAGGACAATCCAAATGCCGCATTTTGACCAAGGAGATGGTCAATCTGCAACCTGTAGGATGCCGATATTTGTCCCACCATTTTTCAAAAACGCAAAGAGAGATGCACTCAATAAACCAGAGGCCAGAGACCGCAAAAAAGTGCCTGCATTTGTTCCACCGTTCAAAAAACAAAGGGTTATCCAGCAAGAAAGCTCCCCTAAACAACAGGAGGACAATAAGCAGCATCACTCTTTATGTTTGGAGTCCAACAGCAAAACAGATGCACCACTTACTAAAACAATCCAAAGCTGTGAAGAAGTTGTCACTTTAGTCAACACTTCAAACACTAAGATGATTAATCAAAGTGTTCCTCTAAAGGTGGGATCTGTCAGCTCTACTGAAATGCTACATGTGGATGACAAGCTTTCCGGAAGCCAAGGTAGAGTGATATTTTTAATGTAAATCTACTTAAAAGAATCTGGATTTCCTGTATATTGGTAGAATAATTAAATCTATTAACAGACAAGACTGAGAACATTGGACTGGGCCGGGACATGCAGGACATGAGGATTAGGAAAAAGAAGCGGCAGACCATTCGACCGCTGCCTGGGAGCTTATTTCTGACAAAAACCTCAGGGGTGGCGAGAATCCCATTAAAAGCCGCGGTCAATGGAAATATCCCAGCAGGATACTCGGCCCAAGAGGCAAGGCCACAACGCTGACATCTTCTTTTTCTCTAACTCATGTTGTTTCCAGCCAGCAGCACTTCATTTATATGTTGTTCTGTTTCAGCTGTATGAGTGTGGAGTCCATAAGTATGTTCCAGAGATTACCGGTGAGAACGCTGAATCATTTCGCTTCAATTTGCTGCAATTTGTCAAACAAGAAACGTTAGCCGATGGAGGTGGTGTTCAACTCGCTGACGGAGGCTGGTTGATCCCCAGTGATGACTGGACAGCAGGAAAAGAAGAATTCTATAGGTATTAATAAAATTCCCTGGTTTCAGAGTAATTATCACATTGGGTTCAGCCTCCTATCTTTGGTCATTTCTTGCTGAATATACTGACCTGTTTTCCACAGAGCATTATGTGACACTTCTGGAGTGGATCCCAATCTGATCAGTGAGCAGTGGGCGTACAATCACTACAGGTGGATTGTGTGGAAGCAGGCCTCCATGGAGAAATCATTTCCAGAAACAATGGGCAGCCTTTGCCTTACCCCGGAGCAGGTTCTCCTCCAGCTTAAGTACAGGTACACGTGGGTTACCAAAGTTACACACATTTACAGCTGCAGAAGTAATCTTCTGATTATTTAATCATACATAATTACTTTAGCAATGAGCCAAAAACTACTTTGTTAAACAATAGTTTGTCAATTAATATACAGATTCCTTATTAAAATGTAAAAATAAACCATCATAAATATAAATTTTCTTTTGGAAAGAGTAATACTCTTAGTCTTACTTTTTGTAATGATTTCAGTCTGTTGCTAAAAATGAATCTAAAATTTATCTAATTATTTACTCAATGTTTTATTTAATAGTAAAATAAAATTTCTGAAAATGCTTATTTGAGTACACAAAGATGATGTTGATGCCTTTAAATATTTTGTTTTGATCTTGCAAAAATATAATTTAAAAAAAGCAGAAATGTTTGCATAAAATAATTATTTGAATATCTAAAATAAATAAGTGTTTTTTATTATTTAAATTATTTAAAGATATACTTTTATCTTTGGTTTGAGACTTCACAATATTTTGCAACTCTTGAGTGTTTTTGAGCAGCTGTCACAACCTAGAGATATAATGCGTCTTTATGTAAAGAAGTGCAGCTATTACACTGCTTTTTTGGTCTATAGAGTCTATTATATCAGGACTTTTAAAATGCACCTTTATTTCTTAAACTGGATCTTCTTTAAATGACTGATAAATAACAGAAACTCCTGTTCCATTTGGACTTTTTATTCACAAACTTTCGCCCTTATTTAAAATTATTGTGCAATTCGAAATATTTATAATATATGTTCATTGAGATGCTAAAAAAAATTAGGAAATTGCTTCGTATCATAGGTCAGCTCCATTTTTGCTCTGGAATTTAGCTTGAAAATCAATCTGAGTCTAGAAATGCATGGAATTTTGAACTGAAACTCGTACAAGGACCTTGCATAATAAAATTTGAAAAACAAACATTGAGAAATCTAATGATAAATAATTTTCTTTTATTTCTAGATATGATGTGGAGGTGGACCACAGCCGCAGACCAGCTTTGAGGAAGATCATGGAAAGAGATGATACGCCGGCCAAAACTCTTGTTCTCTGTATCTGTGAGATCATTTCTAAAGGTCAGCTCCTACATGCACAGAGCTGCAGCAACACCAAGATGTCACAAAGTGCTGAAGCCAAGGTGGAAACTCCAGGTGCGGTTGTGCGGCTTACAGATGGCTGGTATGCCATCAAAGCTCAGCTGGATGAACCATTGACTGCAATGCTACACAAAGGTCGGCTTGCTGTTGGTGGCAAATTGATAATCCATGGAGCGCAACTGATGGGATCACAAGATGGTTGCTCCCCTTTGGAGGCACCGGATTCTTTAATGTTGAAGGTACTTAAATATCCCAGAGTAGAGTTTTTATTATGTTGTCCACACTGAAATAGATAACATGTCGTTTTTATTTAGATATGTGCCAATAGCACTAGGCGTGCACGGTGGGATGCTAAGCTGGGATTTCACACAGATCCACGACCATTTCTGCTTCCAGTCTCCTCCTTGTATAGTAATGGAGGGCCAATAGGATGTGTTGACATCTTCATACTGAGAAGCTATCCCATGCAGGTGTGTAGAGAAAAACCTATTTGTATTTTTTCACTCATATTTGTGGATGCTCCATAAAAAACATACAGTCCTGCTGACTGTATGTTTTTTTTTTTTCTTTTTTCTTTTCAGTGGATGGAGAGGAAATCAGATGGAGGTGTTGTGTTTAGGTCCATTTGGGCAGAAGAGAAGGAGGCGAGACGATTCAACAGCCACAAAGAGAAAGCAGTAGAGTTATTGTTCGCCAAGGTTCAAGCTGAATTTGAAAAAGAAGAAGAAGGTAAATGCTCTAAATTCCACTTTTAATAGGAAATTTAAATGTGGAGATGCTTTAACATGTTGTCACGTTCAGGGAGTATCAAACGTCAGCGCAGAAGGCAAACGTTTGGCAATCAGGATATTGGGAACTTGCAGGAAGGAGAAGACTTGTATGAAGTACTTGGAGATGACCCTGCTTACCTGGAGGTAACCTGAAATTCTCTTCAAATGTTGCTTCCCTTGTGACCATTTCTAACAAACTTGCCTATATTTGTGTCCTAGGCTTATTTAAGTGAACAACAGCTGGAGAGTCTTCAGGCCTACAGGCGCTCACTGATGGAAAAGAAGCAGACTGAGCTGCAGGACAGATATCGGCGTGCTCTTGATGCAGAGGACAATGAAATGAGCTGTCCAAAAAGAGACGTGACACCTGTATGGAGACTTTGCATCGCTGACTCAAGGATTCAGTCCAGCTGCGGTCTGTCTTGTTGTGGTGTTTTCTATTTTATCTCTGTCACTTTAACTTATTCATCCTTGTGTGTAAATATTCTTTTTTCCTTTTTCCTTCCATCTTGTAGTTTATCGGTTAAACCTTTGGCGGCCTTCTTCAGACCTCCAGTCTTTGCTGAAGGAAGGTCATCGATTCAAAGTTTATAACCTTGTTGCCTCTGATGGAAAGAAACGTAGCAGCGTTGAAACTGTTCAGCTGACCGGGACGAAGAAGACACAGTTCCAGGAGCTTCAGGTTTTGTATTACACAAAAGACCATCTTTAACTTATAACTGATAAAGGAAATATTTTCAATGACTTGACTAAATTTTTCACTCAGGTGTCCCAAGGATGGGTGTCCTCGCATTTTTGGCAAAGAATCTCCACAGACTTTGTAGATCTTCAGAATGAGGAATTCAAGCCTCTGTGTGGAGAAGTTGATCTCACAGGATTAGTCATCAGTGTTGTAGATCAACAGGGTGAGCGCTTGTCTTTTTTTTTTTCTTCTTTTGCACTTAGTTATATTGTTGACTATATGTTGATCTGCATATTCATACACAGGTTCCTCTCCTGCATTTTATTTGGTTGATGGGAAAAATAATTTTGTGAAAGTGCGCTGCTTCAGCAGCTTGTCTCAGGCCGGCCTTGAAGACATAGTGAAACCACGTGTTCTTTTGGCACTGAGTAACCTGCAGCTCAGAGGCCAGTCTATACACCCCACTCCGGTTCTGTATGCTGGGGATCTGACTGCCTTCTCTACAAACCCTAAGGAGATTCATCTACAGGAATCCCTTGCCCAACTCAAAAATGTGGTACAGGTACAGTGTGTAACAGTCATTATACTGCTTGGTTCTCCAACCTCTCACTGCACTGTCACAAGTGCTGGAAACTGAAAGTCTCCTCTGAGGCTGACGTGTTTTACAAACTGTTTTCTGTTTCTGTATACTTTCTTACATCCAAATCACACATAACATCTTCTCAGCTTTATTTTCATCACGTTGGTCTAAGTACCAAGTTGCTTTAATGTCACTGTTTGCGTTGTTTTAGGGTCAGGACAACTTCTTTATGACTGCTGAGGAAAAGCTTGCCCATTTAATCAAGTCTGATGGATCCTGCTCTTCATCCTTGCAACCTGAAACGCCAGTCGCTGCAAGAAGACAAGACTCAAAGACAAATGTGAGTTGATATTGTGCCTTGCTAAAGTATCCATCCTCATCAATCGCTCTATTATATATTATGTTACAACCATAAACATCTTAGTATGTATTTTCTGGGATATGATGTGTTAGATCAACACAAATTAGTGCATAACTGTAAAGTAGAGAAATGGGTGGAGTGCTTGCCTATGGTTATTGGTTGACAAATCCATCTGAGCAGAAGTAGTCTTCAGCTTCTTCACAGTTAACCAAGGGTCTCATGGCCAGGTCTTCACATCCTATCTGTTTTATACTGAGAAAAATTAGATGCAGGTGGAGTCTTGTTTTCTAGTTAGATGGCTTACAAAGATATTAGTTACACGTAATTAATAATGTCAAGGTAGATGGGAGTGAATACTTGTCTCAGTTTGGCTTTTCACAATTTAATTTGTAAAAATGTTTTAAATTAGTAATTATTTTTGCTTTAATGTCTTTGTTACGCTGGTCTGACTCATTAAATACATAGAAATGTGTGTTTGTATCTTCAGAAAATGTAACTAGATGAAGGGGTAGGAATACCTTTACAAGGCTCTGTATATTTGTTCTAACCACTTGATGCCTAATGAGAGCTGAAAACATCTTTTCATTCAGGTGGCCTTTCTGAAACCAATCAAAAGCCTCGGATCATTTACACCCGTCAGCAGTAACCTTCCTGCCGCAACATCTTCAACAGAAAAAGATCCCAAAAGCTTGAAAAGAAAAAGAGCTTTGGATTATCTTTCTCGCATCCCGTCTCCACCACCCATCTCCCCCCTGGGCTCAGTGGTGTCTCCTTGTGTAAATAAAACATTCAACCCTCCTCGCAGGTCTGGGCCTCCTAGCACTTTAAAGCCTGTACAGACTGCTGCACCAAAAGCGACTGATTCTCTTGTGGAGGATGAATGGGTGAATGATGAGGAACTGGCTATGATTGATACTCAGGTGTTGCATGTTGGCAATTTATTTTAGTTTTTATATATATATTAAAACTGTACAAAGAAGTAAATGTGAAAACTTAAAGTTGCTCAAAATCCTGTGGTTGTATTTGTCACGTTCTTAAACATATTACAGTAGTGAAATTGCTCTTCATATTAAAAGTCATCACTTCTGCACTTGTCTCTTTAATTGACTCTTGCTGGAACTATAAGTAAGCGTTTTGTTTTTGGAATCTGAAATGCAGACCAAGCTGCTCCTTTTTGATATATACATAGTCTAGCGACTACAACTTTGAAATCCGATATGGCCTTGCATGTAAAATTTAGTAGAAGACACAGTTGGTGTGTATTTGCACTTTTGTATCATTTTTAAACTATCATTATTGTATTGCTAATTATAGAATTTTGTTAAGTGGTTTGATGCCAATGCCTTTTCAGAAATAGTCTTGCATAAAATGTGGTTTTACTATACCACATATTATATATCATATAGAAAAATTCATTGTGATAATGATTGATGTGGTATAAAAAATCTGGCAATTGCTTCATCAAAGGAAATTTTGTTTTAAAATTGAAGGACACCCAATCTGAAAACTTTTATGAATCATGCTGCAATAATAATATGGTCAGATCAGTCAAAACATCACCTCTAACAATGACCACACCCTGAATCATAAATACAGACTTGCCATCAAGTTGAAGGTAGTTTTCCACAGTTAAATATTGAGAAATGCTTTTACACATAAGTCTATTTTGAAACTAAATATGGAATACTAACCAGGTTGCCGGTCTGCTCATCTTACAATATGTACTTTTTAAATCCCGCGTATAAATGTCGGTAAACACTAGAATTCCAAGAAAGCAAACATTGATTTTTTCATAGCATTAAGCCAACCTCTCCGTCAGTCCTGCTGGGGGCGCTCACGAAAACGTTGACTGGAAAACGAAAGAATAACGTCACTTCCGTAAACACAACATAGGAGAAGTGAAATGTTGAAAGCGGAAGCCAACTGTCTTGTTAAATTTTGGCAACATTTTCGCGTTCTGAATGTGTAAGGTAAGCAACCCGTAAAGCTAAATTTGTCCAAGTAGAGACGCAGAGGCAATGGTTTCGGTTTAATTCCCTGTTCGTCCATTGTGTTACCTCGTGTTACACTGCCTTAGCTAATGAGTTACTGCTGTTAGTTTCTTTGTCAGCCAGTTGGGTTTTTTTTCCTTATGGCCATTTGAGTAAATATGTTTGGGCATGAATACATAGATAAAGGCTATACTATCATGTTGTGCAGGTAAGGTGTTTTTTTGTGTGTGTGTGGTGGCGGGAGTAAGTAATTATAGATGTACACATGTGCACAACATTGTTGGAATTCTCGAAAGGAACCAGACAATGATCGCTGAAATATCTTCAAATTGACTAAAGTAATAGTAAATAAAAAAATAACCAATAAAGTTTTACATTGCTTTCGAAAAGTGGTTCAACAGAATCATTAAAAGAAAACAGAATAAACCGAAACTGGACAAAGCGATGGTACCTCTTGAAAAGATTGAGGATAATGTGACGATATGAACATGTAGTTAAACTATGGTGTTGCCCTAATTAGCATTACAGGTGTCTTAAGTCTTTCAATCAAACAATGTGTCTATTTAAATAGTGACTAATGATCACTGTGTTTTTTGATGTAACTCATTGACTGTTACAGAAATCATTTGATTGCCCCAAAAGGTTGTGGAACAAAATATTAAGTTTCAGGTACCATCACTTTTGTCCAGGTTTGTTTTATTAGTTGTTTTTTTTTTTTTAAATGACTCCAATGTGTGATTTTTATTGGTTAATTTTCAGTACATTTTTACTTATTACTTTTGTCAAATTCAAGTTGTTCCATAGCCCCAGAGAAAAATCTATAGAGTTTAGTGAACAGTAAAGTAAAAGGCAGCACACTCAAAGCTGTAGATGGGCTTAAAGCTACTATTTAAATAACCTGGGCTTTTTCAAAAAAAGATTTCTTACCTTCATGTCACACTTTTAAATCACATACTGAGTACATGGACATTCTGTCATTAAGGTGACATTTCTGTAATATAAATCCTTCATTATTGTTCTTGTGTCTAATTATAAATCTGAGAAAGTGAATTTTGAATTTTCATTAGTATAATTTAATAGTGATTAGCACATACCCATCAAAACGTAACAGAATATGCATATAGAATATAGGTCTCTGCAAATAATTTATATAATCAAATAAATTTCACTATTTGAATTGAAATATATGCACTTTTGGATGGTGATCTAAGTCAGTAAAATGCATCTGTATTTAAAATGTTTTGTAGATGTCTCAACCTGATCTGTCCTCCACAAGCTTCAAACTCTCTGATGATGCTTCCAAAGGGGGAAATACTAAAAAGTCTGAAGATGACTCTGATGATAAAAGTTCTGAATTAAAGCACAATGATCCTGACAGATGTTTAAGAGAAAAGGTGTTGAAGGAGGTTGGACTCACCAGCACTGCCTTCATTGGTCCCGCATTTCCTCCACAAGTGATCTCCACCAAGCCTGACATTGAAGACTCATTGTGTATGTTTTACAAAGAGCTTGAGAAGATTGATACACCAGATCAATCTTATCGGATTAGTGATAATCAAGAGAAAGAAGATGTTCAGCCTAACCTCAACCTGCCTGAACTACCTACCAGCAAACACTCTCAGGATATACCTGATGGGAAAATGTTCCCCACCTCAAGTTTTATGGGAATAAACAGTTACCAGAGCAACAATGGACCAACTAAGTCCTCCTGGGATCACTGGTATCAAAATGAGCCATACCAGCTCAAAAGGCCAAGGCCAGTGGGTAACCAGTGGGATTATCCTCTACCACCTAACAGGCCACCTGATCTTAGATTTCACAGGCCACCTTTCCCTCACCATTCACACCAGTCTGCATACTCAAATCCACAAAACACTTCAGCCCCCATCCAAGTCAACCAAAACAGCTCAAGAATGATGAGCCATCATCACAAGGATTTTCATCCTCCACCATTTTCAAGTCGTCCACCTCCAAACGTGTTTATCCCTCCTCCTCCGCAGTGCCGTCATAAAAACCCTCCTCAGAACTTTGGATGGAATGATCAGAGTTTTTATGACACGGATCTGAATGACGTACCTGTTAGGTGGTCTGAGGAACGAAGAGAAGAATGGCAGTGGTGCGATGATGATTACGACAGGCCTCCGAGGTTTATGTCAGAAAATGAGCCATGGGAACAACAGCATGACTACCGACCCTACGAAGAGAGGCATGAGTATCAGTCTGATTTGGTGCTAATCTTGATGAGAGGATTACCAGGATCTGGGAAAACCACACTAGCCAGGTACACCTATGAGTAACCAAACTTGTTTTCTGGTATTTGTATTGGATTTCCTTATTTATTTTTTATTTGTATGAACAACTCTTTCAGAGAACTGCTCTCCTCTGGCCCAAGTGGAATAATTCTCAGCACGGACGATTACTTTGCTCAAAAAGAAGACTACCACTATGATCCAGGCCTTCTAGGTGCGGCACATGAATGGAACCAAAGCAGAGGTGAGGTCTCGGTAAATTCATGTTTAGACTTAGAGAATTGTGGATTTAAAAAAAGGTTTTACAATCACAAGATTTCATGAATGGATTGTTTAAATGAATGGTGTTTATGTTCAATTCCATATCAGCTAAGGATGCCATGCATGATGGTTGCTCTCCTATTATTATTGACAACACAAACCTCCAAGCCTGGGAGATGAAACCATATGTCAAAATGGTAAGGTGCTTCTTATTTATTTCTTTAACGTTCAAAAGCCTAGCACATGAAGGTGTCACTATGAGTACTTAAAAGTGAAATGAATAAACACTTATAGTTTTTCATGCAAAAGATAATAATTTGCAGTGCTTGCAGGATCCTATCTTGCCTTACTACATTTTTATCCTCATATTCCTTTAAGAGGCTTAAATGTGCAAAGATGTTCTGGATTAGGTTTTTAATTACATTTATTTATCCTCACATGACTTACATTTGTATGTTTGTTCAGTCATTCACACCTCTTTTTTTAAATGTGCTGATGCATTTGTTCATTAAAAGTGAAAAGCTGCTAGAACAGTGTGACAAAACTCTAAACCCCATGATGCAGAGCAGCAAAATGTCCAGATTGTAAAGAGTTAAACACAGTACATTCAACTATCCCCATAACAACTGAAAGAATTGTCCTCCACCAATTAATTACGTCAGGGAGTTAAATTAAAATGACCATTTAAGTTATCTAAAACCAGCTAGTTTGTCACGGTAAGGAACATAGTTTTCAAGCTTTTCCCAGAAAGCAGGAATTTCAGTTATTGTCTAAGAGGTGCAGCTGTTCTTTAATCTGTAGGGCAAAGTACATAGATCTGCAAACAAAGTGCAGTGTAATAAAACCGATGATCATAGAATCTAAAGATCTAATGGTAAGGTACAGTACCGAAAAAGATAAAGAATATGTAGAAGTGGAAACTGAAAGCAGATTTCATATTTTGCTAAATAGAACTTTGCAACGATTATAACCAAAACCGTATGAATGTGTGTGGAAGTATGGATTTTGAGACTCATTTTTTTAGAGAAGTAACGTAGTTGCTAGGAACTTGGTTGTAAGCAAATTGCATGTTGACTTTTTTACTCATCTAATGTGATTATATGACCTTTATATACATTCCTAATAGTAACTAAAATTCTTATCAATTTAACAGTATTAACCCTACATAAATGTTTATAGTATATTCAGGAATGTTTTTGCTTATCTTTCCCAGTTGGGTGGTCATAATGTCTTGCTTGCTTGATACAGTCAATTAACCTTTTAAATAAATTTTACAGGCCTTGGACAGAGGATACAAAGTGGACTTTTATGAACCTGACACCAGCTGGAAATTTGATCCTTGTGAATTGGAGAAGTAATTAGAATATATTTTTTCTGTAGATATTTTTTAGACTTTAAAGCTTCACTTCATAATCCTTCTTTTTGTACTTTACCTTCAGGAGGAACAAACATGGCGTTCCTCAGGACAAGATTGCTCAGATGATGGATCGCTTTTCGTTTCCCATCTCCATAGACATTGTCATGAATTCACATGAACCAGCTCACGTCAACCAGAGACGTCGACCAGAGCAGCAGCAAATAAGGAAAAAAATGCATTTTTGTTAGTTTTTCCAAGAGAAAAAAACTCTATTTTTTTTCTCTTGGAAAAAGAGAAAAAAAATTGCTCTTACATGAGTGTTACTCATGTAAATGTCACTTTTGGTAATTTACAGTTTTTAATTTATTACTTTGCATATTGTAAATTTATAATGAAGAAAACTGAATCTATATTTTTAAAGGTGTTTTTTTTTTTTTTTATCACCACAAGGGGAAATCAGATTTGTATATATTTTCCATCAAATATTTCATACGTAATTTTTTAATTTTTTCAATATTTAGCTGTGTTTTAAAAAGATTCCTATTTGTCTTGGACCATTTCCGACATTATTAGACTAAACTATTGCAGTTTTCTGACTTGAATAAATTCTAAGACATGACACTGTTCTGTTCCGGGATTTATTTGTCTGTGGCTAAGATCAACTGGGATCAGTATTTTAATACCCTAAGCCAGGGAACTTGTCTTTGAATAGTTTGGAGCATGAAAGTGAAAAACACACACAAAGATTCAGTAATAGGAACAGAATTTCTTGTAATTTCTGCTGACCAGTGCTGTATAACCTGTGTGTAACTCAAACAAGTTAAAATGATAATACATAGTGAAACTGCTTCAGTGCAGAATCTTTCTCTGACATTATGGGATTACTGTGTCACTCAGGAAATAAGTCGGGGTCTCCTTGTTCCCTCTGGTGCTCATTAGAGCAGCACACAGGTGCTGCAAGGTGGAACTTTTTTTTTCTTCATGTAATCACTCCTTTGGGAAGAACCCAGACCAATCATTCTCCTTGTATGAGACTGAGACTGCTTTTATTTCATGGTCAGTGTATTGGGTGATTTATTATTATTTTAATTATTTGTTATTTTAAGTAAACCTCTGTTTTTTGGGATTATTATTATTATTTTTTTTACAATCTCTGAAGGTTTTGGGAATGATTTCCCTTTCTTGTGCATGATGATATTATAGAATAGAAAAATCCTTTATTGTCCCACAGTGGGAATATTCAGGTCTACCAGCAGCAAGTTAAAAATGGGTGTAAGAAAACATTCATAAAAATGTAAAAAGTCTAAAAACAAACAGCATAAAAAATATAATAGGGTATGGTTATTAACATAGCATAGCCAGATTAATAGAGATGTGCAAGCAAGTACCGTAGGCTAATTGAAAGAAAAGAAAATTATGTTAATATGTATTATTCCGTCTTGTAGATTTTACACCATGCAGTTGTTTGAAGTAGCTTACTCCACACTGACAGACAAGTTGCATTTTTTTTAAACTGCAAATTTTAAGGAGATCAGTCTGAGAAATGCTAAAGCATCAAAAGGAGTGTAAAAACACATCGCATTGAGGCTAAATGCCTCAAATTTATTGAATTAAAGTGATTGCATAGTTCTATTAACAATGGATTTAAAAACATCACTTGTTTTGGCTGTAATTCCTCCTTTTGTGCTTCTGTTGACTTTCTCCCTCCTTCCTAAAAGCATTTTTTTTACTTTGACCTCATGGCATTGTTGGCACTGTTCTTGAGCTGATCTGACAGTCACGTCAAGTTTTTCTTTTGACTTAGCACAGAGTTTGCGACCCCTGCTCCTCTGCATCCGCAAACTGTGCCCGGAGATTTTATATGGCCTTCCACTTCATAGCTGAGTTGCTGTCGTTCCCAGTCACTTTCACTGTCACATACTACTACCACTAACTGGAATATCTTAGTGAGGAAATGCCAGTACTGGATTTATTGCACAGAATACATCTGAGCAAAACAGCCTTACACAAAACTTTGTAAAAGTCTGCAGTACATGTCTAGTTTCTTGTTTTTATACCTATGGCCATGCTAGAGATTGGAACATCTAAATGCAATAATTCATATGGGAAAACTTGTATTTCTTGTAATTTAGTGGAGATTTCAAAGAAGAATGAGTGTTCATTACAAATTGAGATTATCTGCAGAGTAAGTGTGATGTGTATAAAGCAAAACCAGTATATGTGGTTGTTCAGATTTTTGAATGCTGACAGGAGACTTATATGATCCTGTGGTGTCTTTCTGATCTAAAAATTCATTGAGTAGAAGAATCCGATGAAGATATTAACATGATCTTATTTAAAGCTTTAAATGCACTGGGAATCACAGATATCCCCCAGAGGGAATCTCCTGCAGGTGAAAACTCCCAGTTGGAAGCCACACCCCTTTGAGTCCACAATCCCAGCTGTAACATCTGCAAACTCACAAGCTCAGAACCTCAGTAGATTGCCTTGCATGCCTTGTGATGACATTTACTGTGAATTTACTGTGACATTTACTAAACACAATTGATGTGAAAAGCACAAAGTGATCTGTAAGGAGGCTGTTGCAGCTGAGAGCTTGTAGTGAAACTCTGATCTAAAAGATGGATGTCCCACATTTTAGATTTAATCATTGTTTTTCTTTCCTGTACAAGTATTCTCTATTTTGTTGATCAATCACAGTCAATTTAAATTCATAAACATGTTGCCTTGGCATGCTTTACACAAATACTAACTAATGTTCACATTTCATAGTGCATTAGTTGGGCATAATTGGTTTGGAGAGACGATTATGATCGAAGGCAATCTTAAGGTCACAGTGACCTCTTAAGAGATGCCAGGATTGTAAAGGATGCTTTGGAGCAGCCGTGGCTGCAATGAAGTGTGTGAGATGTGTCATGAATTACAGCCAGTGACATTATTATAATGAGAAACCATATTGCTTACAGAAAGTTTTAAATGGTTATGAATTCAAAACCATAATTTTTTTTTTTTTTTTTTATCATTCCCACTGTTGTTTCTGTTATGTTTCAGTCTTGAAACAGCATTGTTTGAGTATAAACTTTGACTAAGCCACTCCAAAACCGTAATGTTATTGTTGCAGGATGTGTGGTTCCATTAATTTCAGCAAACTATCCACATCCCGAAACAGCAACCCTCCCCTAGAACATTATACTAAAAATTGTAACATGTTTTTTTTTTTGTTTTGCTAAATCCAAAATGAACCTTTGTGTTTTTAATCTTTGGTCAGCTGTGTTTTGAGGTTTTCCATGGATATTTTTTCTTAATGTTAAATCATGAACCTTGACTGACAGGTGAAAATGAATCATGCACTGTGGTGATGTAGGTACGGTGCCTCTTGTGGATTCTTGGAAAGGGTCAGACACTCCTGGGAAGGTTTGACTGCTGTTACACATTTTCTTTTTTTAACCAATTATGTTCTCTGAAAGATCCTATTCATATAGCTTTATTAGTCTACAGATCTGGTGGTAATGAGGCCCAGGTGAGGTTACTGAAACTCAGATTTCTGGTTAATCAAAGTTATTTAATGATGTAGCAAGAAGGCCAATGACATTTGCCTACACAGGACCAAGTTGGCTTAACTATTTAAAAACAATTAAGCAGTCATTTGAAAACTGCTTTTGCATTTGTTCAGTTTATCTTTGTCTGATGTTAAAATTGTGTTGAAGATCAGAAATATTTCAGTGACAAACCCCCCCCCCCAAAACGTTAAGGTAAAATAAAACATGTACAGGGCAAATAGGAAAGCACATTTTTTGTTTTAAATATATATGTGTATTGATCCCATAAATCAGTATTACTTTAACTCAAAAGCATATTGTGAGAATCTATTTGTTGCCTTTTCTTATTTTCAACATGCAATATTTCTTTATTTTCAGGACTGAAGTATTTCGTGGAGCAGTTATCACATGTGTTAAGCCTAATTAATACTCCAGTTCATGCAGAAACCAAAGTTGACCTTTACACATGGACTCTCGGACATTGGGCTTTCACAGTAAGAGCAGTTCTGTCAAGTCTGATTGTAATTAAAGGAAGAGCATCAATCATTTTGGAGGAAAACTTTGCATTAGTGACTTCTTAAAAGTTTGCTTGCAAATAATCTCCCTATTTTCAAGTTAGAAATTAAATATTTTAGCAGTTGTATTTTGCTCTCTTGAATGTATCTTTAACACCGACATTAATCCAAAAAATTTCAACAATGACTCAGTGGTTTTGTTTTTTGCACTTTTTTCCTAACCAAATCCTTCTCACATGCCAGCATTGATCACAGGGTATTGACTCATGTAGAAAAAGTACAACCAAGACTTGCCAACAGTGACACAATATGCAGCTCAACAACAGGGAATCAGAAACAGGAAAGGTCATTTATGGAGGGGCTAATGACTTTGTGCTTCTTCCTGGGAGGAGAGCTGTCCAAAAAAATTAGCAAATCAAACAGTGTAAAAGAGGTGTGTATTTGTTATAATTGTCTGTGTGTTTGTGCACACACATTTGCATGCCAGGTGACTTCAGGTTTGTTATATGAGGAAGCCAGCAGCTGCAAAGAGCAGGCATGCTTAGAATGATGATTATGTAAGCCAATTGTGATTAGTGATTTGTGCTCCCTGAGTGGCAATGATGAACCTCTTACTGCTGCTAATGATCAGAACACAAAAAAATCAGAGCTGGCTAACCAGAGGACAACACAAAACTAAATGTAGGAGGGAAATGGGCTCTTAATTTCCCCACTGAAAAACACATTGCCTCTTGCATAATCCATGTTTCATTGGTTCCTAAGTAGAAAATCAGGATAAACAGGAACCTGATTTCTAAGGTGCAAATAATTTAAAAAAAATCTGATTGAAGTAGCTTAGTTATCTTGTTGTTGTGTAGTTTATTTTTGCTGTCATCTTTTTGCAAAGTCAATTTACACTGATTGAAAAAAGGGGTCCAAGCATGAAATTAAAAGCTCTCGTGCGCTGTCAGCTGCCGTTCACGTTGTTTGTTGTGTTTGTCACGTGAGGCTAACAGCCAATAACAACCGTGTGCCGCGACCGCACAGTTTGTCATCTGTGTACACACCAACGGTTGATCGGCCTAGTCAAGTTCACCTCATTTAGAGCAGAAACAAGATTTTTTTAGCCTTCAAAATAAAAACACAAATAGAAACACGAAGCATGGTTGACCAACCCACTGCTTTCTTGGGTTTATTTTTGGATGTGGACATGGATGTCAGAGACTCCTTCATAAAACAATCAAAACCAGAGTTTTTGACTTTTGTTGGGTGTGTGTTGTCTGAAATTACCAGTTTATGAAGGGGCTGAAATCAACCCACTGCTATGACAGTTCTAAGCTGTCAAGTGAGATAGTCACAGTACAGCGTTGGCTGACTTGTCTAAGAGTGAGATGACTTTGTGGCTGGATGGTGTGTGATGTACTAAAGACACTTGGGCCGCTTTCTGGAAACTGCTGGTATTTTCAGATGTTAATTGGGGGAAAGTTTCAAGTTTGATTTCAGTTTCCAGACAGCAGACTTGTTTATGTGTCATTAGGACCCTGGCGACTACCAGACTTGTGTGGCATATAAATAATTCCTTCCTATTAACACATATTGTACTGGCCGAGTGAAAGTGCACCAAGAGAAAACAGATCTCTAGACTTCAACCAAGAGTAAGAACTTGAAAACAGAACAAAACTGGTAAGATGTCACACACCACTGATGCATTTCCCCCTATATCAATAAGATGTACAATACATATTTAATATTTAGTTCTCCGAACTCTGTGGAGCTCCAATGTGCCCCTCCATTGGGTTTGGATGTTTTGATTGAAATAACAAAGTATTACATATTTTTGGCAAATATATATATATTTATTTGTTATATTTATTGGAAATATATCAGCATCTCCTCTTTTTTTGCTGCATGATTTTTTCTCTGTCATTCTGACTTAATCCCAGATTAAAACAACTACGTGAAGGGAAGAATTAGTATTCAATTTAAAGAGCATAAAATGCTTAAAAGTAAAGAAATGTCACTGCTTTTTTGTTGTTCTGCTTTCGCGCTTTCGCACTTTTATTTTGAAATGCACCACAGGAAGTGTTCTCTTACACTCTCACCGCCTTGCCTCGTGAGGAGCCCAACATGCTATGGATATGATGCCGTGCTGCGGTTGCGCTCCAGGCGGTCGCACACTCAGACTGGAGGTGTTTCCATAGATTTCGGTTCTCTCCAGCCGTCCTCCCCACGCTGTTCACAATGTTCCCGCCGCCTCTGTGACCAGAACCTGCCACCCATCCTCATGACGGGTCGACCATTTAGATCCATCGCCTGGAGCACTGAGGGAAGTTTAACTCCGGCGACTTGAGGATAGGGGCGGATAATTACACCACAACAGTAAGTGAATTTAACACTGTGTTCATTTTGAAACTATATTTGAACAGTCAATTCAGTGCATGAATTGATTTTTATTTAAGGTCAATTGCCTTTATATTTAGAAATACATAGGGAGTGAAGCATTTGGCGTTTATGTTTTTATTTAAGATGACGGAAAATCCAGTTCAGAAACTAATTATGTCTAACTATTTATTTTTAAATTCGCATAAATCTGTTTGAATACCTGGTTTAACTTAGAAAGTATTATTGATTTTTTTAAAATCCCCAAGCTATCCTGTGCCTTTGAATAAACTCAATATTTATTGTTAAATTTTAAAAGGATGTTTTTATTTCATGAGCCCTTTCTTCATATTTTTGATGGAACAACAACAACTGTTGTCAGACCTGATGGGTGAATCAGTTCCTGTTCCTCCCTCTGCTCAGATATCTGTTTTTTCAGTACATCATATCTGGGCTACCATCCTGGTTTTGCAACATATAACCAGAATTATTTGTGTTTAATGCAAGCAGTTTTTAGCTGTCAGTTGTGCATAATTCTATATCTATATGACACTTTGTATTTTTTTTTAATCTTTCTTTTATTTTTGTATTTAAACTGACTGATTAACAATTATCCACCAATTGTCCCGTTCCTCCAACAGCTCTGTGTCTGTCAAGCATTGCATCTGTCCCCTGATTTAATTTTAGTTCCAATTGTCAGTCAGAGCCAGTGCTGTAGCCCTCCCAGCTGCTGGTTACATAATGTCAGCTGAGGACTGCCACAGTCTACTGAGCAGAAGAAAGAACTACAATTCCAACACTTATAATATAGTAAATGAGGCTGCATTAAAGCTTTATGTGGAGGATTTTTTACTTCCACTCTGCTGGGATGATGTAAGTATCCAGAAATAGGTCTGACAGAGGGGTGCTGGCTAGCCTACTTTCATAAGCAGAAGAGTACATCGGCAAACCTCCCGATGCACACTGAGGAGATGGATCTGGCAGTTTATATAGACTAAAATAGATATTTAATATGTCTCAGCTCAGTCTTTCCCATGCATATCCTCTTCCCATAATCCTCATTGTGTGCACACTGTAAAAGAGATCAGGCTATCTTTTGGAAGAGATAAAGGGGGAAATGTCTGGCATTAGATGGATCATTAGCTCCCACTGCTGTGCTTTGGTTAAATTAGTGAATTTCTTCACTGATTGACTTTAAAGAGCTGGATAGGTTTGTTAAATTGTTCAGGCATGAATTTGCAGTGTCTATAGAAGACCATATTAATAAATATAAATGTGAAGCTTTCCTCTTGTTGCTGAAGAAGCAGTGAAAGTTGTTTTGTTTAGTTTTTTTTTTTTTTTTTGCTGCTTGATTTCTGCAACAGATGCTCAAATGATCATCCAATGCTTTCGTTTCACAGAAACAATGCACCTGTCTCTGTATTGCATGGAGCAGATAATCTGAGAACAAAAACCTGCCAGGTATTGAATTGTGGCCAATATCTCTCAGAGAGACTTTGAAGCAGATGGGTTTTTTCAATAAAGGTTTTGTTCAGTTTGGAACAGCTTGTTTGAATTTGACTTCAATGAAAGTTTTCAGTTCTGATTATATTGTACACAAACCACATCAAGACTGGCTTGACTGCAGTAAGGTGTGTGTGTGTGTGGTTAATGACTGAATATTATTTTTGCCCACGCATGCGAAACAATAAAGATCAGCTCAAAGGAAATTGAAAAATTTCACATTCATTGCGTACAGCTTAATTTATAAATAGAAGTGTAGTGAGTTACAAGGTGTTAATAAATGGAGATGTACTGACAAATTGGCTGCTGACCAGAATTACGTGATATTCACCTTGTTCATCCCTAGTGAGTTATGAAAGGCTGGTAAGAAACTTAAAAATACAATATTTTTTCAATTAGTTAAAACCCAGCATTGTGAATGGCTGCTATTACTGACAGAAGAAGTTTTGAAGTTAGCTGGTAATCAGAAAAAGCTTTAAAATGGAGCCTGAGGAAGCCCAGAGATGAGAGTTGGAAAATGGTTTGTTTTAATGTTGAGATATGTCTGCCTTTCATTCAGGTTGCAAAATGGAATGAGACAAGGTGAGACTTGAAGCAGGTAACATGAAGGATGGATTGTTTACGGTTCTTTTCTGTCTATTTGAAATGTCAGCCTTTGAAATATGCTGCTTTTAGAAAGACAGAGGTTTGGTGAAAAAAATACAAAGCCCACATTTTAGCAATACTATCTCTGCTAACTGTGCTAATTGCTAGCATGGCTAAAATAATTTAAAAAGTCAACTTTTTGTCAAAGTAAAATTATTGTTTGAAAATAATGTTTTGTAATTGCTCTTTTACACTTAAAAACATAACATGACCTCTGCTTATGTTTCATCATTAATGAAAGAAAGGCTATACTAACATATTTTTAATGCCTTTTCTTTACAAAATGCTATTAAAATTGGCCACAATTGAAAGTTTTACAAAAATCTTAGACCAGACATATTGTGCATATTGTAGGACTTTGCACATTAAAAATAAAAAATGATTTGTGCAAAACTATTGAGATCTAACTAATGTTTACAGCATTGATTTCTTTGCCTTTGTAACAACTCCTTCTTTGAATATTTCTTTGAAGCCACCACGTGAGGTTTGGTATAATTCCATCACAAGATCAGAAGCACACCAGCTGAATAAGGATGCTGCATCTTCAGACATTTGTTGCCTATTATATCAATGTAATCCTTTGTATAATAATCCAAATTCTTTGTAGTGTTCTGCTTGAGGGCGACAAAGCAGCAGCACTGCAGAAGCTAAGGGCTGCATTTTAATAAACTTTGTGGACTGCAGGGAGAACTGTGGATAACGGATCAAGAATACATCTGTGAATGCTTCAGGATAGGAATGCAGCAGAGGGTAAATCGTATAATAAGAATCTCAACGAAAGCTAAAATATTTATTACACAATGCTATTGTATAAATCCCAGTTATGATAACAATTTTAAAAGCTGAGTGTGATACCAGTGGTTTCCTGCAGTGGTTCATTTTGACACCACCAGGAATCATTTTGCTTCTTTCTTTAAAACATCAATTTTACATAACTGCTGTAGAGCTGGAGCTGCCCAGAGCTTCATTAGATGACTTCTGTGTTATTCCTAACAAGGGTATGTTCATCTGCAGGACTGCATTATGGACATGAGAGCGCTGGCTGATGCTGCTGCTTCTCCAGGCACACAGCAGAACATTTGGCATTAAATTACCACTGCTGCCTGACACACGTTGGAGTGTTTCTGCTGATTAAGGCTGCCGGCTGACCTTGCTGGACCTTAACAAGCCTGGGGTGAAAAACATGACCACACTGTTCCCTGGGGTTCTTATTTAGGTGTTTTTCTCTCCAACCAAGCTGAGTAACTGCAGTGCTTTGCCAAACACTTGAATACTTTCGTCTGCTAGTTGAATTTCAACTAGCAGACTAAAAATAAGTACTGTTGTGTATACTTGTGAAGTGTAATGACAAAAACACTTGCAAACAAAACTGGATCTGTAAGGGGTTGTAAGACATCAAGAGCTGGACTTGTAACTAATACAGAGGTGTTCCTGTCTAAAGCATTCGCAGGCCAAGAAAAACTGACAAAATAAAAAACAAAAATCAAGGAAATAAAGTAGTTTGATTTGGTTTTTTTTGTACAAAACAATGTTACTCATCATAGATCCAAAACGTAAAAGGAATTCTGCACATTTGCTGTATTTAAAGAAAGACATTTAGTTTTTGGATTCTTTTGGGCTCAATTGAAAACAATTATTTTCAGCTGTAAGAACAGGACTTCGCTTTCTTTCAAAATGCTTGCTATCTCTAGGCAATTAAATAAAAGCTGATTTGGGTACTGTAAAGTTGGGTTTTCAGTTAGTCTCTGGATAAACATGGTTCTACTTATTATACAAGCTTGGTCATAAATACGTAAATACTTTGTGTCACGCTCAACATTTTCCATAATAAGAAAAGGATGTTGGTAATAATTTTATTTTGATTACAGATAAAGTCTTGTGCTGCATGGGTCAAATTTGTATCAGTCTTGAACTGCATTTAGGAGGGGGTCACACAAAATCAGTCCAAGGACCATAAATGACTCCTGGGCTGCACTTTGTTAGTACATCATATCTGGGCTACCAAATAAGTTAGATAGCCTAGTCAATGTTAACACCTAAATCCAATCAGAAATTTTTTAGGTGAGAAAATTGACATTCATAGATGCTCACATTCAAATCTGACTGAGCTTGAGCTATTTTGCAAAGAAGAGGCAAAACGTTTAGTTTCTATTTGTGCAAAGCTGATCGACATGTACCCCAAAAGACTTGCTACTGTACTTACAGCTCACAGGTGGTCTTACAAAATACTGTATCAGGAGGATTGAAAACAGAAGTACACCACACTATTCAGATGTTTAATCCCAATATTTGGCACAGATTAATGACAAAGTGTGAAAAAGTTCTAACTCTCTGCGCTATATTTGATGGTTTAATGAGTTCTCTTGTCATTACAGCCATGAAGCTGTGAGGCTGCAGGAGGCAGCCGCGACGAACATGATGGAGGAGGCTGCCAGTCAACTGGAGAGGGACCATGTGCACAGTGTCTATGACAAGATTGCTCCATATTTCAATGACAGCCGCTACAAAGCCTGGCCGAAAGTGCGACAGTTCCTGCTGGACCTGCCTCCAGGGAGCATCGTGGCTGACATTGGTGGGTGTCACCTCAGAAATGCGATGACATGATAATTAAAGCAATGTCCTTTTTTGTTGTTCTTGTCTATATTCACATCATTTAAAAGAGGCTTAAAATACAACAGCAAATGAATACCTTATGTAATGAAACCTCTTGTCTTTTATATTATTTGTAATATATTTTTTTTATATATAATCAACTGTTTTGTCCTTGTCAGGTTGTGGCAATGGCAAATACCTCCATATCAACAAGGAGGTGTTCAAACTGGGCTGCGATGTTTGTCGCCCCCTGGTGGACTTTGCTTGGAGCCAAGGACACGAGGTCCAGATGTGCGACGGCCTGCGCTTGCCTTACAGAGACGGCTGCTTTGATGCTGTGCTCTCTATAGCCGGTATTGGACACACACAGACACACACACAGTTTAAGATGAGTAACGCAGCTTATCACTCCCTTCGTATGCATGAGCTCAACATCTGCAGCTGCCATTTGGTGTAAATTTCATTACCACGTTTAATGATAAACATCAGTTTACAGCACCATGTGTTGCCAAGTCAACAGTGCGAAATAATTAATGTGTCCTCCAACAACGGTGTAATATTATGCTCAGTTAGGGAGCAGTCAAAAACACAGTTACAGTGTGTACTCTCAGTGCATGGCATGCTTTGTTTCTTACAAGTGTCGACACGTAATGATCAAGTAGTGCCTTGAAAAAGTATCTTCCCGTTGAATTCCTTTTTATATTTTGTCACATTACAACCACAGACTTCAATTTTATTGGGCTCTTGGGTGAAAGACCAAAACAAATGAGTGCATTGTCGTAAAATAGAAAGGAAAATTATTGGTTTTCGAAAGTGAAAGTGTCATGTGTTTTCAGTCATCTTTTTTCTGATACTCTAGAATAAAAGCCACAATTTATCATTCTATTGTATGAAAATGGAAAGACTCACAATGACAAAACCCCCTGAGACATAATCATTCACCCAAACCATGTGGGTGGTTTTGTAGGCCCTTTACAATCCTAAGAACTTTGTCCTGTAATGTTATAAATGTAAGCAGTGTTTCAGTGTTTAAACTAAATAGCAAAGGATTTGACAATAATGGCGCTTTTGTTTCTTTGTTCAGATCTTTTTTGTAAAGGGAGTTGACATCAAGAGAGCTCCAGGGCTCAAACCAATTTGGTATTTTAAATCATTTTTTTGGCAGTTTTCATGAGTATATGAGCCCCCTGTTGGTGTTTACCTACCATTAGGATAATAACTCTAAACACACAGCCAGAGCTATGTTTAAGAGTAAGACTTGCACATTCAAGTTCAGAACCTAAAAAAGTTATGCTACACTTTTCAGATTTTTTCATTGATAAGAAAAATGTTAAAAACCCAAGTATCATCTTCCTTTCTCTTTAAGTGCGCTACTTATGTAGGTCAGTCACATATTCCAGTTAAATAGACTGAAGTTGGTGCTTGTAAGAAGACAAAATGTGAGAAGGTTCAAAGAGAATAGATACTTTCCCAGGGCACTGTAAGCATCTTCCCTCCATCTTTCTTTATTCTGAAAAAAGCCTGTGTTTTGCACAGTCATTCATCATTTTTCCACCAAAGAACGTCGCATTCGGGCAATAAAGGAGATGGCTCGCACTCTGCGAGTTGGTGGACGCATCATGATCTATGTGTGGGCCATGGAGCAGAAGCGGCGGAAATTTGAGAAACAGGACATCTTTGTGCCCTGGAACCCCAACCCTCATCTGTCCTCCGCCTTCAACAGAGACGATACCAAACCCAGGAGACGGGCCGCGGCACAGAGCGTGAGTGAAGCCATTGACAACACTGAAAACTACAGGAAGGTCAGAAGCACATCCTCTGTGGCCGACGAAGAAGATGTGACCCAGACGGTGCCGCAGCAGAGGACACAGAGACTGTGGTTCTTTTCCAGGTCTCTGGATTCTGTGTTTGATTTTGGAAGCTTGGCCATCTCCTGGCCGTCCTCCAGAGACCTGAGACATTTATCATCAGCCACAGGTGAAAACGAGGGGAACAAGCCCAACCAGCGGGCGAGAGGACGAGGCCTCATCAAACAGGTCTCCAGCTTCTTTTCCCCTCCGTCTGTGATCGGATCAGAGGAGGACGTTTTTGACTCAGACACAGACTTGCAAAAAGATCAGAATGATCCAGGAGGCCCTAGTAACCCAACCAACAATAACGGCAAAGAAAATCAGGGTGTCTCAGTATCTTTAGCACAGGAGTGTGGCTCACTTGCTCTGCCAGATCTTATTTCCTTGCAACAGGAGAATCTGAGGCAGTCTGAAGACCAAAGTGTAAGGAAGCCAATAGGAACAGGGCAACAGGAAGGCACACCTGAGGAGCAGGTGGAAGCTTCCTGTCTGAGGTACTATCACGTCTTCAGAGAGGGAGAGCTGGCAGAGCTGATAGAGCATCATGTCGAAGAGCTCCATGTCACACACAACTACTTTGACCACGCCAACTGGTGTGTGGTGGCAGAGAAGGTTCAGTTATGGAAAATTTGATTTCCACTCATGTTGTGTGGGCCAAATTTTAGCACCTCACCACACGGTAACGCTTTACATTCAATGCAGGAAAATGTCTGTAAATGTGCAGTTGTAGCTACATACACTCAGATAATTTTCCCTGCTTTTACATTAACAGCACTGACTTAAGATGGAGTCAGTAAAATGGTTCAGCTCAGAGCAAAGCAGTGTGCTATGAAGGCATACTGTATAATAATAAAATTTTAAGTATTTATTCTGTGTGAAAGCAAGAGGAGGAAACCTTATGACCTATCTTGAGCTTTCTTCTATTTATTTGAATTCTTTTCCAAATTACTTGTCTTCTAAGGGGATGTTGATGATTGCACTGTTTTCCTTTTTGGGCTTAAAAGCCAGAGTGACTTAAGAAAGACTGACAGTATAAACTTCCATTGGTTTTGGTATTTTAATCATTTTATCTGTGTAGGAATCTTATTGTCTGCCTGTTTTATGAAAATGTGGTTGTTACCTCTGAGTATGTAGAGCCAAATGGACAGCATCTGTTTGTGTTCTTTGTTAGATGTTTAATAGATGGCTTATACAGTGCCTTACAAAAGTATTTAATATTCCTTTTAACTATTTTAGTCATGTTGCTGCCACAAGCTTTATTTTAATTGTTTGGGATTTTTATTTGATGGTGCATAATTTTGAAGCAAGTTTAAGATTTTTCTGAGTAAATGACAAATTCTGAAAATGTGGCATCCCCACAGCATGATTGTGCCACCACCATGTTTCTCCCAAGGCTAGAGTGTATTCAGTGTGCCATGTGATGTTAAAAGTTTGGGATATTGTTTCATTATCTAACCCTGGCTTAAGCCTCTTCATAACTAAAACCCCTCCACTCTGGTGTTTTTCAGTCTTCATTATTCAGTTTTTCTGTTACTAAAGTTCTCTAACAAATCTGTGATGCCCTTACAAAACTCTATTTATCCTTAAAGGTGGAAGGTGTCATGCAACTTAAACATGCAACCTTTAAAGGTAATTGGGTTGACTTTTATGTAGGAGTAATTGATTTGATGGGTCTAAATACAAATAGAAATCCACTTTTATATTTTAATTTGTTAAAAAAACAAAAAGGACTGCTTTGTGTCGGTCTATCGCATAAAGTTCTTGGAAAATATTTCATGGGGTGTGAATACTTTTGCAAGGCATTGTAAGTCATTTCTTTTACAAGTAGTGCTCTGAACAGCTTAGAACATCTTCTAAAATACCGGTGTTACCCACCTTGAGTGTTTTGATGTTAATATCAGGAACAGCTGCATAATGTCTTGTAACAAGCTGAAAAAACCAGCAGTGTTTCAGCAAATAAACTGCCTCACATACTGTGAATGAAACATTGCACTGTACCATTAATGTGTCACTGCTTCATGCCAGAACATGGCATAAAAAAGTTACACTTTAATCTGACTCTGTGCTTTTATCTGTACTCATTGTGCCAAGAAGAATGAGTTTATTTTTTAATAAAGTGTGTGTGGACCAATTGTGGTTATGCAGTATGGATACCTCAATGTCTCATGGTTTTTAATTGCTTTTTCTTCATTAAATAATTTTGTCCATAATTGTGGTGTTGCAATAATGTTTAGGGTCATGATCCGTCTGTAATGTGAGATGCTGTGAACACTTTTATATTCTCAATATAACCATCCATATCATTATGTTTATAATCATGCATATGATTATACTCATAATGATATGCATCAACACGTCTTTGCCTTTACTGCTACATTAGCGCTATCTTTTGTTCTCCACGGTTATCTTTTCCCAATGATGATTGATGATGAGTGTGAGAAGACGTTCGAAACCTTTAGAAAACTTAGTGTTTAGATTATCAAAAGTCTTAATTGAGAGCTATTGCCTTTCCACAAAACCTTTTTTGATTCGTAGATCATTTCCACATACGCTCCCATTAGGCTATGTCTTTCCAGTACTTTTTTTATGTTTGCACATTGAGCATTTTTTATGTTAGGGTGTTCGATTAACAAAAGGTTTACATTTAATCACAGGTAAACTGCTTTGTCTAAATTCCATACTAGTAAACAACAAAGGTACAAATTGTCAGCCTTTTTTTTTTGTTGCTTTCTATTTATTGGTTCTTAAAGGTCATGGCACATATGTTTTTACATTCCACACTCCCTCCAAACCTGAAACAAGGAGAACACAAATGCAATAGTTATTCACTTTATATGTAAAATGATGTCTGGACTGATAAGATGTGTTTAAGATGCTGAGATTATTTTACCTGAGTAGCTGCTCTGTGGACGATGGCGTGTCTGAGGGCCAATTTGTCGATGTCTCTGGAGTATCCCCCACCAATAACAGTAGCAATAGGAACACCTCTCTTCACCACAGTCTTCATTACATACAGATCTCTCTGGTAGAGCCCTAGAAGAAATACAGTGTTAGAAACCTCTTTTTAGCAGAGAAGCTGGTTTTCAACAGCCAATCAACCTTGATGGCTGATTGGCAGAACACAAAAGAGACCAACAAGACTCCCAGTGGGACATGCCTGGTACGTGTTCTTTATTTTCTAAAAAAAACCAAAAAAAAACCCAGCTGTTTTGTTTGAGGTTTTGGTTACTTCCTATTAGAAATTGATCTTTTTTTTTTGGTACAAAACATTCCAACTTCAGCTAATAGTAGGAAGACTTAATGCATTGCAGCAAAGTTGCTTTACTCTAGATGTTTTGGAAATTTCAGCATTGAGGCGATGGTTGAAATTTTCAAAGAAATGCACATACAATTCTGTTTGAAGTTAGCATTGCTAACAGTGCTGTCAGCCAACGTAAGCCAATAAAGCCAGTTTAAAATGTTGACTTTGAAATTGTTCTTTTAAATCTTGCTTTACAGTGACTGATCTTCTCACACACCTCGTATGAAAGTTGCTTCTGCTCCTAGACTAAATAATTATTGCCTACAAAAAATTATCTGAATGCTGTAAATATTTTAGACTAACATTCTTGAAGAGAAATAGTAATTGGCTTCAAGTGGTATCAGCAAGTTAAAGCTTTACAAAACCTCCCAAAAGCTGCATCTCTACTTTTCAAAATTCAAGTTTTTTTTTTAGCATGTTCTATTGATTTTTATACTTCAGACCTGGGGATTTTCCACTGCAGTAAATAGGCTC
The DNA here is from genome assembly GCA_903066825.1 of Alfaro cultratus. Classification (NCBI taxonomy): domain Eukaryota; kingdom Metazoa; phylum Chordata; class Actinopteri; order Cyprinodontiformes; family Poeciliidae; genus Alfaro; species Alfaro cultratus. The sequence goes on along the minus strand of CAEFZX010024743.1, from coordinate 34,805 downwards.
TTGCAGCTGAATATGTGGAAAAATGAGTGCCAGGGCAGCATCTGTCAGCAGCACTTTGGAGGCTATTTTTGCTGAAAAAGCTCCACAGCTTGTTGGTATAATATCAAATGTGTTTTCTTTTATCTATAATATCAATAATCAAAGCATTAACTGATGCATAATTATGGCTGTACATGATTTCCTGCTACCTTTGCACATTATCTCATCTTCTGATCCTGGAAACATTTTACTGCAGAGCTTTACAAAATGAGCTTTAAAAACTGCAGCCTGCTTTTGTGCTATTACTTGACTTCCTTCTGGAACATTTCAACACTGCACTGTAAATGTGAAAACAGCTTCAGTGTATAGATGGGGATAACTGAATACCAGAGGAAGAACTCACCTCGATCAGTCAGACGGAGTCTCCCAAGTTCATCTTCCCAATGTGGGTCAACACCAGCATCATACAGAACCAGGTCCGGATGAAAAGTCTCCAGCAGCCAGGGTAGGTGCTCTGCAACTGTTGATGACAGAATCAAGCAGTTCAAACTACAGAAATTCAATATTTTTACCTGTCAAATGTCAAATATTCTAGATTTTCTTTGTGAACATGCCTGTGGCGAGATACTCCTTGTCTTCCAGCCCATCCTCCACGCTAATATCCAGGTCACTCTGTTGTTTGCGGACGGGGAAGTTTTTCCCACAATGCACTGAAAATGTGAACACAGATGGCTCATCTTTAAATATGAAAGCGGTGCCGTCACCCTAAGGACACAAAACAAGGAAGTGAAATAAAAGTCAGTTCTAGAAATGAAAATAACTAAAAATGACTGAGAGAGTTAAACTCCACCTGATGCACATCTAAATCCACGATTAAAACCTTTCTCTTCCTTGATGAGCTGTTCATGAGGTATTTGGCTGCAACTGCTAAATCATTAAGGAGACAGAACCCCGAGCCGAAGCTGGGGAAAGCATGATGGGTTCCCCCTGCCGTGCTGCAGGCCAGACCCCTCTGTAGAGCAACTTCAGCAGCAAGAACAGTCCCACCTATCAAGAAAAGAAGTCCGGATGTGAACTTTTCTGTCTAGTCTAGCTGTCAGGTCTCCTGCTCAAATCTTGTTCTTCTTACCCGTTTCATATCGGCACCGTCGTACAATGCCCTCGCTCCAAGGAAAACCCGTCCTCCGCTGCTCTTGCTCGTTTATTCTTCCACTTATAAAGTTGTTCAGGTAATCCTCAGTATGCACAGCACCGAGCAAGTCTTTCGAGGCAATCTCAGGAACCCAAACCTACTGTGAGGAAGAAGATTAACATTAACAGGAAATTGCACCTATCTTACTCACCTTAGGCTTTTCTTTAATAATCAACATAGCTCTTTCATGCATTGTCAAGTTTCAACCACAAACCTCTGTTTTTTACTGTGATTTAACAAACAAACCAAGACAAAGCAGCTCGTAACTGTGAAGTTGAAACAAAGTTAAGGTTCTCAATTTACCTTTCCCCTATTTCAAAACCCTATTTTATACCAAAGATAAATGTGTTTATTTTTTTTTGTAGTAGTATGAGATAAATAATTATAAAATGTCTCAACTAACTTACATAATTTAATTTGCTATGTATTATTTACCTGAAAACCCTGCATTACACTGACTCATTTGGAAGGGCTGACTCTAACATTTTAAAATATGACTGATTAGGAACCAAATCAGTTTTTTTGGTAATGAAACCAAAATACTGGCTTCCATCTATTAAGAGTCATAAAACCACATTTCCTTAAGGTAGATCATAAGTAGAATATACAGCGGCATTTCCTAATCACAATTGATTAAATGATTGAGCTTATTTATGTCAATATTGAATTTGTCTTATTTTGAAAGGTGGGAAATAAAGACTAAAACCTGAAATTTCATTTAAAAAAATTTACAACACCCTGAATAGCCTAAAAGATTTTCTCTTGTAATTGTACCAAAAAGTGGTTCTAAAGTAGATGAATACAAATGAACACCACACGTTCAGAGTTTTATAAATGAAAACAATTGAAATGTGTCCCATTCCTTCCACTTCACAGTTGTATTGTTTTGATTTACCATATAAAATCCCAGCAAAAATGCAATGATATTTAAGGTTGTAATGACAAAATTTATCATATTTCAAGGAATCTGAGTAATGCATTGTAGTTGTTAATGTCAACTATGTTCTCTATGGTATTTTGGAACTTTCTTATAAGTACATATTTTATTACTACTAATTGTTTACAAGATTAAATAAAACTCTCAAAAATAACTTTATACAATGTCTGCCAGTTGCCAACAAAACATAAACTTTGATATATTTTAACTGTGGTTCTTTAGTGTTTTTTTTGTTTGTTTTTTTTTGTTTTTTTTCCTGAAACGTGTGCATCTGTTGTTCCAACTCAGGTTTTGGTATCTTTTCCTACCACAATGCATGCACAAAAAAAATTGTCAGGCAAGTTGAAAAATCCTGAAAGTAAATGGGGAAAAGCAGCCAATTCCCAAAGAAAACGACAAAACACGTTCAGAAAGCCTGGTTACATACTTCCTACTACAGTTTAATCTACTGTCTTTCTCACCTGTCTCTCTGTGATGACTTGGTCTTGAAGTAAAAAGTGTAAAACTCTAGGGAACTTGGCCATTGGAAACCTGTGGTTTGCTGGAAGGTCGCACACATACTTTCTGTGATGAACAATGGGCAGCCCGCTGGATTCGGTTCGGACCTGTGGGGTGAACAGGAGGTTCTCTGAGGTTTGGAAACCAGACGTGCTCAGGTAATGTCAATACTCAGCGTTTGCAACAACCTGCAAGCCGTTATTTATGTAGCGTTAGTTCTTACTAGTTCCGCATGGAAACATCTGCCAGAGGCGAGCGTGACTCCAACAAGGCGTCCGACTGGAATGCGACGGGTTTTGGAAAATACTCTCTTCATGCAAGTCATTTCTTACTAATGTTGAATAACAGTTGCTTATCTAACAGAGGGAGTTTTGTTGAATTTACTGTTCCTGCTGCTGCCATCTCCTGTCACGGAGTACAAATCACGCAAAGTGTTTGTGTTGTGATGCCTTGTCTCCCTCTACTGTCCGTTATTGATCATTACAGCAGAGGTTCACAAACACCCTTTTAACTAAACTAAATGGATCAATTTAATTATTTAGTCATGCCAAAATATTTTTCCTGAGTGATGTTTATTGCTTAGATAGCGTAACGTTTTATTTCTGTTCCTAATTAAAATCTTTTCTTGTTTTTGGGGTCTAGCTGGAGTCTGTCAAGTGATTCAATAAAAAGTAAAGAATGGAAATAGATGAGTATTATTTACAGAAAACGTACTCACCTTTTACCAAAAGGGTTGCACAAAATATCAACCATATACGACTGTATATAGATGTAAATACTGTATATATCTTGCACAATTTTTATAACCCTTTAACTTTTTTTATGCTTTTAATCTTAAATCCAGAGACTGTGAGATTGACCAACAGAAATCTTAACATTACCACTACACTCCCTTGCAGAACTATTTATATCATTTAATATAATGTTTTTCACATTATAGACACACAGTTAATCTGCTGTTTCATGTAACAAACCAGCATAAAGCTGTAGACATGGAAGTTAAAAGATATAAGGTTGTTTTATCTCATATATTTTGCATAAAACATATGATGAGTGTAGTGATTGTCTTTATCTTTGTGAGGAAAGTCAACGAGCCTTTATGTTGATCTTCAGGTATTTGCTTCTTCATTGTCGTCCAGAGAGCTGGGTACTGAAACAGATAGCTCCTGTTCCTGTCTCATATCAGATCAGAACATATGCAGTGTAGATAAGATAAAACGTATAGCCCTTTTTGCTTTCATTTTGAGTCATTTTGAATTCCTCTTTTGTATGATGATCTGCATGCATGCTGGCTTCTTTCAAATAAAGCCAAACTGCGTTAGAGAGTTCTATGCAAATTAGTTACATTGATTATTCACAAGACTTCTTTCATTCTGAGTTTTTTCTCTCCTTTTGATTCAGAAAATGATAAAAGCTTCTTTTACACTTAGATTTCTGAGCTTTCAAGCCATGGAAAATCGCTCATCCTTCCTGCTGTATGGACATGGATGAGGATAGCTCTGCTTCTTTGAACTCACTGCACTTTCTTTCTTTTTTCTTGTCTGCACCCTCTCCACTTTGAACTCATCCTCTTTAGGAACTACCTTAGGAAGGATGAATAGTATTGCTAAGTAAGCAATAGAAATACTTATATTTCATGTAACTCTACCAAAATAGTATTTGAGTCTTGCTATTGTGTCTGGGTTCACTCCTTCATCTGTCTGCTTTAAATTACTGGCAGGTAGCTCAAGGCACCGTCTGGCATGCTCTTGTCTCCGGGGATCTTCTGTAAATGTGTGTGTGGGTTTGATGAGTCTGGTAGAGGGGGATTAACTTAACCCCCACCCTGGAAACGCGAGTTTATTCACAGTCAGATAAGAAAAAAAAAGAGCGTGGTGGCCCCAGGTGCACAGAAGAAATCTTTGCATAATGGAGAAAGGAGATTAGAAAGCTAATTCAATTACTGACTTCTGCTCTGTTAAAAGGTGTTTCAAATATAGAGAGATGAAGGAGGAGATGGGACTCGCTACGCAAATGGAGGTTTCCAATTTATTTTGACAGAGCAATTGTGCAGCTTTTTTCAAATGTTGAAGGTTATATTAATTCTTTATCATGTAGGCTCTTCATACCAGTCCTTTTAGGCAAATGTTCTCTCTTTTTAAACAAATTCCTTGAACCTTACTTCTATGGTGACATTTTTAAGCATTCTTTTTGTTCATGGCACACAGGTTTATAAATTCTAAAGGCAACACAAAAGCAACAAGGTTGTCAGTTGTTTAGCCAGAGTATAGCTGTTGAGATGCAACCTACACTGTGCTATCTAATCATACCATTTCTAATAGATAATCTTGTTTTTATCTTTAAAACGTCTAAAATCTAGCAAATAATTTCCTAAAATTAACTCTTGTCCAGAGTGGACAATCATATCCTCAGTGAAGTTTGCATTCACTCGTCATGGGCACGAAAGCTACATTTTTAATGGTGCTCTTGGAATGAAGTTAAAAAACTTAAAACTTCACTGCGTTACATTTACTGCAGATTGTTTTCTGATTCAAACAGGGTCTAAATATATGTATGTTAATGAGCTTTGACACCTTGACAACCTGCTTTTACAACTGCTGAAAAGTTTCCAGCATGATTCAGGTTGAATATTTGATCACTAATATTTGAATGCATTTAAACCAAATTGATTCCTTGCATGGACCTGGCTTTTAGGCATTATCCAAACTGTCAACATGCTGCTACCTTGGTTTAGCTATTCTAAGAGATGTTTTAATATATATCTAGGCTTATTCTTTTTCCCATCTCTAATATGCCAAAACTTTGACATGACAGGCTTTTGGCTTGTCTTAGTGTGCTGTTGGAATTGTTTCTCATGTTTGTAGATGCTGATTTATTTATTTTTTTTAATTTAAACCTCTTATTTAACGGTAATGTGAAACTGCTTCACCGTGGACATGGACAATGATGTTTCTGTAGCTTCCTTTTCATTATACAATTGATTCTCAGTGGTTCCTGGAATGTTATGATCATGATATAATTCCCTTTCATTTGAAGGGTGACAGTTTGAGTCTGGTTTAATTCGGTTCTCCAACTAGAGAATGATCCCTACATCTAAACAGATTTAGGAATCGGAAAAGTAGACTAACACTGAGGTTCTGGCAAAGTACCTCAATTCAGTCTCTCGGGAGAAACGCCACTCGTTTCAGGAGAGGTGGGCTCCACCTTGGTCAGTCCACCACTGCGACACAGGACATTCCACAATAAATGAAAATTTTTTCATTGTCCATTTTTTCGTGTCTTTAGGGTTGACTGTTTTTAAAGCAACTCTCAGTACCTGTCATCACAAAGAACAAGCAGAAAGTTGTAGAGTTTATTTAATATTTTTTCTTCTCATCATTCTAAATAAATCATGTTGAATTTTTATTGATTTTTTTAAGGATGTTTTTCTCTCTCAATGCAGTGTTGTTAAACTTAATAATGTAATTGCCTTGTAATTTGTACACAGATGTGACTGATTATCCTCTGGACTTACTATGCATTTATCTAAATGAATAGCTCTGCCACTTCTGAATAGCACCGTCAAGCAGGCAGGTATTTTCTTGCACCAAGAGGCCTTTTGTGTTTATCGCAGCGCAGTAGGGTGATGGGTGGTGTAATGTTTGCATCAGACACCGGATTTGATCATACCTGTCAATTACACAACATCAAAATTGCAACGTCAAGCTCACTAACCCCTCCGTCGATTCGTCTTCACCCTCCACCTCACGACTCTGAACGGAAGGAATTTGCTGGTAGATTGCGAGGCCTGGCAGAGCATGTTGCAGCAGGTGAGGGCAGGGGCTGTTGTTGGAGGGAATTAATCTGTAGCTGCTGTTGGTGTGTGACTGTGACGGCCTCATTCCTCAAAGGCAATCCCCAAGTCACATTGATTTCTTTCCCCTCACATCTCTTTCCTCCAATAAGAACTGACAAACAGGGGAGTCTAAGTGTGTGTATAAATGTGTGTATGTGCCACACTGCAATTTTCATTCACTGTAGTCAATGTTTACATCTGTTTGTTCGTTGACGCTGGAAATTATATCCGCTTTACTCTCTATCATCTCTCATTGTTTGGAAATGGCCTGACAGATTACTGGGCCCTATTGTGTGTCTGTCATGCGTTTTGTCAAAGCATTGAACGATGAGACTCTGTTTTTGTTAAATAATGCTGTTACTGGTTGTTCATTTGGAGGAACTTATGTTAAACATAAAAAAAAAAAAACACTTTGAAATTTTACAACATATCTGATTAAATGACAATCACTTTTGCTTAAATAGTGCCTTGAACAGTTTTATCTGTAATACGCATCACCATGGAGATCTTTCTATTGCTCTTTTCTTGCTAATTGTTAAGCAGCAAAAATAAGTTGGTCTTTTAGAGGCAGTTACCAAACCAGACGGCCATCTGCTGCCTACTAAATGTGACAGATTTCATGGATGTTTAAGGAACACTTGATCCCATCATTAAATGGCAGGTGGGAATTTAAGCACTTACATAATAGTCACATGGCCAGATTCTGTTTCTTCCTTCCCAACTGTATATTTATATATACTTTTATCAACCATGTTTATGAGAATACTTTTTCTGAAATATTCCATAAGCTTTAAGCCAAAGCTAACAGAACACAAACACTTAAAAAAAAATCCTGTTTTGACTCATTATTTTCCCAAATGTCTTGGAAATCATAAAAATGTTTTTTCTTTTTTTTTTATTATTATTTTCTTTTTGCTTAATTTAATTGGTTAAAAGATTGTAAAGAAAATATGCAGTGCTTCCATCAGATGCCAAATTGTGAGATTCTGTCCATTCTTTAAAGTGCTGGTCACATTAAGGAATGCTCATATGTTTAACCCTGAAACGAGCAGTTTTTCACAGCTCAGTCTGAAAGCTGCATCATGAATTATGTAAACTTTGCAAATGCAATAGCTGCGTGATGTTGGAGCATCTCCTCAGATTGGTAACATTTGAAGCCACAGACAGCAGTGATAATACAGAACATCTGTCCGTGATCTGTGGTATGATTGAAATCTGAAGGTATGTTGAACAGCAACAGAGATGTTGAGTCAGACTGTGGTATTGCTGGAATGTTTTCTAACTGTGCTGGAGTTTTGGATCGTATTTGTCTGTTGCCACAGCTATGTGCAGTTCACATTGCGTAACAGAACTGTATAAAACAGCATAAACAACCCAGTTAAAGCACTGCGTGATGAGATTACCGGTCTAGAAAAACTGATATATTTCTATAATTGTTCCTAATGCGCTTCATGTAGATTAGAGTTGTTGGTCTTTGCTGTTTTTACAAACTCCCTTTTGTTCTGTGTAAAAATAACAAAGTGAAATGTTGGCAGATGAACCTGGCACGTTTCAGAAACACAGCTGGCTTCATTCACTTTAATCTTACTATGCCATAGGAAGACCACAGGTACTTCAAAACGTCTGTCTCTTCTTGGCAGCTGTACCGATGCAGATGATGGTGCCAAGAGGGAGAGAAAAGGCTCAGCAGAATGTATTTTTCTACCTAGAAAACTTTCTAGCAACAGTTTTCTTCATCTTCATTCAGTTTTTAAATGTGGCATAGAGTAACTGTTGAAGAACACAGTTATGGGAACAAGAATCAGCAACAGCAGATAAATTACTTAACCTGAAGCTGGTAAATAAGTTCTGAACATGACAACAAGATGCAGGAAAGCCAGGCTCATAATGCTTTTTCTCTATGAGTAGAGCCTGGTGCTGTGGGTGTGGTGGTGTTTGTGTATGTACTGGAGAAACCTTTTAATGGGCCATCAGTTAAATTGAAAACAGTGTACATTGATTTGCACGTAGCATCAATATTGCTTTCTAAATACACAGATATTACAGCTTGTTTCTTGGCTTCCTTTGCCTTTGTGCACATTATTTTTTTTATGTGCTTAATAATTATTAATTGTGTTTTCTCCCATATCTTCAAGTGTGGACTAAAATCCTCGATATGTGCCAATTACTTGGGTTGTTGTCAACATCTGGTGTGTCTTTAACATCAATAATCCCCGTCGAATTAATGAAGAATGGGAATAATCTTCACATGTTTAATAGTAATTTAATCCACTGTACAATAATGGCGTATTGGGGCCACAGTAGACCATTTCAGAATTTATGAATCTGTAAAACCTTAATGCATTTGTAAATTATTTAACCTGTAATGTTAAAACATATATTTACCAAACATTATATAAATGTTTGGACACTAGTACTACTATATTCAGGCATGAACTTCATTTGACTTCAGAAAGTTTGCTGTCCTGGAATTAGGATTTTACTTGGAGATTACTTAAGTCATGTAAATAGCGCATTTAGGACCTCCATGAATTAAACTTGTTTGTACAGCTCATCCCAGATGTTTGGTAGGATTGAGATCTGGGGATTTTGGAGGTTAAGTCAACACTCCAAAGTCATTCTTTGCACATAGGGAGCAAATGTTGGCAAAAGGGGCATGAAAACCACAACTGTTCCTTCTGTAAAACCTTTCATAAACCACTGCAGACTGGGAACAGCACAGAGGAGCGACAGTTTTAAAAAAGCGCTGAAACAGTCATTTGAGTATCACATTTGTCGAGCATTTTTTTAAAATAATATCTCAAACTGCTGGTGTAGGAAATTGAAATTTGCAAGTAGAAGTGGTTGTGTCAAACTAACACCTTCCTGAAATGAGACATGGAAAGAATCCAAGCAAAGACAAACATGTTAAACTGAGTGATAAAAACTGTGTAAAAAAAGTGTATTTTTAAGCTTTGCTCTAAATTAACCAGCAAACTTACTAATTAACAAACTAACAAATTGTTGTGCAACTTTTGATGCTGTGAACTCTTTTGTCATAAACTCAATTTTCCATGTTTCCAGTAAAAATGAGCAGTGAAGGAACTGGAAATTGATATTTTTATTACTTCAGTAAATCAGTCAAAGCGGACTTAGGTAATTTTTTTTGTGTTGTGTGTGTGTTTCTCAGGGGGTTGAAACTGAGCTGAACCCCCTATAGATTCCAGGCTTTTGTTATTCATCTCTGCTAGTTTACTTTCTCTTAGCTGAAGCTTTGTTTTAAGAAAACTATCATATAAGTGCATTTAATCAAAAACCCTTAACATGTTTCATTTAATTTACCACCACCATGATGCAATATTCTTTTGTTTGTAAATTTCCCTTTTGAAGCATTATGCTGCCATCATCATGGTAGACCACCTTTACAGTATTCACAGGTTTTAAAGCTTGACAAACATTCTTCTCTCTGAACCCAAATAGTTCAAACATTTTCTTGTCAGATGATCAAACTCACTCAAACGCATTTCCTTCCAGTATTTCTATATACGAGAATCTGCTAAATTAATCATTTCTTGAACAATGTACAATCGTCTCGCTCAACGTTATTGTTGTTGCCCCTGCTGTTGCTGTTTCAGACTTGTCTCCTTTAAAAGCAAAGCCAGTGTTTTTCTTACCAGTGAGAACGTCCAGCTGTGGTTAAGTTGAGCTTTTCTCACTCCCACTGGCCTTGGACTTCTACCTCTACAGCTCTGATAGATTTCTCTTTGTTAGACTTGTTCTCTCCTGTTTTTCTTTTTCACTCTTTCCTTTTTATACAGATGGAGCTGGAATATTTTTTCCTCTTTCTAATAGAGTAAGCATGACCAGCATACATTTTTTCAAAATCCCATATCGTCACACTTACTTGTATTGGCAACTAAATTGGTAAAAACAAACTAACTTTTAAGCAACCACTCAACAACTTGTGCCTTTTCCGCAACAATTTCATACAAAAGAGGAAATCTAAACTGATATATCCAACAAAGGCACCAGGAATGTCTTTCACTTTGCTCAATAAATCTTGCCTTGCACTAATACTATAAGTTGCTAAATAGTTTTCTATTGTGTCGCTGCATCTTTCGCAATTTTTGTATCTCAGTTTTTAAAACACAAAATAGTCTCATAAAAAGACGTTTCATTTTATAAATATGTAATATTTTAAGTGAAAATTATTTTCCCAGTGTTAAATTTGGGACTTTCTCATGGGTGCTTGATTCTCAAATGAAACTGGTGAAAACAAGTTTTAACATGAAATAACCCCTGAAAACATGTGCCCTAAATATAAATACTTCAGGTATTTTAACATGGCAAACTTGCACTTCACAGCAGTTCTCAATCTGATCCACCTGAACTGCCATGTAAAATTAATTTAGGACTGAATATGTATGATAGAACTTCTGCCTGTTCTAAAAATTAAATAACCATTGATCTGACAAGAGCTCCTTTTCCCACATTTTTATAGTATTCTCTATGCTGCTTGAGAAATCAATCAGACTTCTAATGATTTTCATTAAAAATGGTTTTCTTCTTGAACTTTTTCTATTGAGGCCAGCTTTCTGGACTGCACAATTAAAAATTACCTTCTGATAACATTCTTCCACCTGAGCTTTACATCTATGCAATCTCTTCTGTGATATCACTACACCTCACTTCAAATTAGCATGTTTTTAAGGAAAGTCATAATTATTTTTCCTTACACTTTACAATTATGTTTGACTTTGTGCTGGTCTAAACCATAAAGTCTCAATAAAATGCATTTGATTGTGTCTTATCCATAACAAAAACGTAAAAAAAAAAAAAAAAAGCTCAAGAGATATGAATGTTTTTACTGTATTTGTAATGTAAGGTTTTCAGTCTTGCCCTGATAATTATGGAACTACTTAATTATTCACAATGTCATGGAGGCATCTAAATGTCAGCTTGTGTAGTGAAACATGCCTAAGACCTCTTATGAAGGTGACATCCTCCATGTTTCTGTAAACTACTGTCTCCTTTGCCTTTAAAGCATTCCTCTCTCAGCTGTTTTAAAGCAAAAGATCGCGACTGTGGTTCCATCTCGTTCCTTCAAAGTTCAGCCATTCCTTGGAGCTTATTTGAGCGTCCTGGAAACTTATTTCACCTTGTTCCTCCACAGTGCCAACCTCTGCTGTTGCTCCCCTCCCTCTCCTCACGTCAGCCTCTGTCTCCTTTCTCCGCCCCTTTTCCATCTATCAACAAGTACACATTCTCTCTGCTCTTACACATATTCTGAATGGTGTAGTCACTGCTTGTTGATCAGCCTTCCCCAAGGAAAGAACATGAGGAGGCGGGGGTGACAGCCAGCTTGTCAGAGTAGGCCTATGGGAACATAATAGTGGCTCCTCAAGGGTCTGCCCAACTCTCTTTGCTTACAGGAACCAGCCTGGCTGTCACTGTTTTGCCATGATCATAGTGACACTGTTTGAGCAACACAGACATCTGTTTTCCACTTATCAGGTAAGTTTTGTTTGGTTTTTGTTTTCCTTTAACTTGACTCAGATGCATTATAGGAAAGAATCCACTAAAAACTCCTCATCTTTTTTTTAATGATACCTGGCTGAGGTTTAGCGTTATATGCTATATGGTGTTTCTGCATGAGGAGACTTGTTCAGGACCTCTCTGTTGAAAATTGAACTAGAAGCTTTTCTAAGTAAGTTGTGGTCTGGCCTTGGCAGTCAACACACCCAGTTCATTTTCACCCTGTGACTTCTTGTTTTCATTTAAATCTGCTTCGCATTCACCAGGGGATAATGAGACCCTCTTTGCATATGTTTTTTTTTTCTTTTTAACACAGTGGTTTCTTAGAGGGAACTCTCATTGCCTGCACACTTCAAATTCACCATGTAGGGGCAAGTTTCTTGGAGGATGGCAAGCAACTGTTTGTTTACTTACAAAGAAACGCTGCAACAAATTAAATCAGCGATTATGCATATTTTTGTAGCACAGTCAAAAATACTTTGTGCTTTGCTTTTACTGGAAAGCAGAGATTTAGAGAGTTTGTTGTCATTCAGCAGTTTTCTTACTGGAACAACCTAGCAAAAATGACTGATTTTTATTGCTCTTCAGTGTTTTCCACATAAAATTTACCATTAGTGGTTATAATATAAGAGGAATCTTTTCTTATAGGTTTTGAAATCACACTTGACAAGCTTAATTTGCTTGTGGAGACAACAGGTTTTTTTGTTTTCTTGAAAGTTTCTATCTTCAGCTGCCCTCTTATCACAAATCAAAATGTTCTCTGAGAATAATGTCTGTGATTGTACAAGATGATGAACCTCTGCACAAGCGAGATAGAGTAACACAGTGTTTGATTTTCAACATGAGCTTTGAATGCCTCAGAAACTGTCGAAGGTGAGTTTTAAAGGACAGCCTAATGACGGGGTAAGGTGGATGCTAACCGCAGTCGTCCGGGGACATCTTCTGCTCTAATGAATGGTGTAAAGTGTTGTAAATCACCCGCTGTGGAAGAGCAGTAAGATTCCTCTGTTCAGTGATGTCACTGCTCATATGTGAAGCAGATCCAGACATGAACAGTTCACTCTGAGCCAGATGTTGAGTTTAATTTCCCTACATACTCTTGGCTGGATTGACATTTAATCAGAAGAGTGCAGAGGTGCGCTTCTGCTCTTCACACTGAGACTTTGGTAATTGTGGAAGAGAAAGAACTTCAGGAAACATCCAAGGATTAACGTTACCTTGCAAAAGTATTCATAACCCGTCGGTCTTTTCATGTTTACACTTTACAACCATAAACTTTAGTGAGTTTTATTGAGATTTTATGGGATAGACCAACACAACACAAGTTGTGCATAATTATGAAGCAGAAGGAAAGGGAATAGTTTGCAAAAGTATGAATACAAATTCTGAAAGTAACTGAGTATATTTATATCCCCCCTCCCTTTACTTTGACACAACTAAACAAAAAGTTGGAATTTATGGAATAAATTCCAACTGTGTGTACTTTAAGCTAAGTAAATACAGCTGATATTAATGATCATGATGACCAAGGAAAACATCCAACAGGAAAGGATAACATCTCAGGGACAATTAAAGCAGAGTTAGGATATAAAACAAAATCCTTTAACAGAGCACTGTTCAATCCACCGTCTGAAAATGTAAAGAAAATGGCCCTGAAAACCTGGCAAGTTGAAACTGTAAATGACTCCACTCAAGTCCCCTTTTGAGCACAAGTTGCTAAATTTTAGTAGTCTTGACAAAAGCAAAAAACATAAAGAAAGCAGACATAGTTAATACATTAATTTGGTATCTAATGTTTTTGATCTTTTTAATTTGCCTACATCTTTTGAAATGCTCTTCTAAATAAAAACTCCACCATAAAACATTTGAAAAGTGTCCACCTTTCTCAACCATCTGTGTTGGCAGTCCAAAATTATACCGTTGTTGAATTGTGAAAGCAGGATGTCTAAAATTATTTTCAAGGATTAAATCAATTTCCCACATTCCTCACTTTGGAGATCACTAGTTTAAATCAAAGCATATTCATGCAGTAGAATTGATAAGTTAAAATCTTGATCTAAATCTTGATTGAAAATTCATAACAAATCTTGAAAATAACTGTTTACATGCTTTCTCTCCAGTCTAATTTGGCTTGAGTTACTTTCCAAAAGAGAATGGGCAAAAAAAAAGAAAAAATTCTTTCGATGTCAGAAACTTGTAGGGACATACTCAAAAATACTCAACTTTTGAGTATTCAAAAGTTTCAGATAGTAATAACTCCGGGGTTCTGAGCACAAATGCATGCTGTTCATGTTTTTGAGGTGACAAAATGCAAAATTGTTCAGATAGTACAGATAATTTTAAAACTGACCATTTTGCATCTGTTCTGTTTATATGAGTTATACAATTAGTCTCATCTGTTTTACTTCTCTTTCTTTCAGGCTACCAAATTGAATATATTTTTGATTAAAAAACATGGCCATGTTCCATACAAAGCACAAATACCTATGGATTTACGAGTAAAACAAAAGCAAAATAACAATGGAGACTCCACATGATGCGAGTTTGGAAGAACATCAGACAGCTTTGGGCAGCGTGACCTTTTCTGCACAAGAATTCTCTACAGAAGATGAGGATGCTTCAGAAAGAAAAGGTCAAAGGGGAGATGATCTTTTCCCTTCAGACCAAAGACCACAGTTGGAACCTGATGGGGATATACGTGATCGAAAGAAAAGTTTTACCTTTGTCTGTTGCAACACTATGGTCCTCAGAGAAACAGTGTGTTTTCAAGAACCCAAACAGGTCCTTCTGGATGCAGCTCCTGGAACATCTCAGCTTCTTGTGGAAAATTACCCCTCCATATCATATGCTTCAAATGAAGACTGTTGCCTTCCACCTCCTGCTCATGCAGCAGAAGTTCAGTTAAACCAGTTTTCTCAAAAACAACCTGATCATTCTCTGAACCTTTATTCTAAATCTGCACAAAGAGGCTTGAAGGCGCTGGAGCCAATTTCAAATGGATCCATCATCACTCAGGCCTGTGCATCCACTCTGGAGATCCCTGCTAACCTGCTTCCTAAAATCTCCAACTTACCGCATGTCGTGAAGCAAAGACCAAGCACCATCACCTTTTCCACCAGCACCAGCACCGGCTCTGCTTGCATCAACAGCCAAGCTTCTGGCTACGACAGTTCTGATGGAGAAGAATCATCATCAGAGGAGAAAGAGAAGTTTAACTTTAAACATGAGGATGTGGGGAAAGGAGACGATGATGTGTTCCTGGAGTGGCCTCATAGTAAAGATCGCCATATTACTAAAAGGAAACCGAAGAAACGAGGCTGTTTGGAGCCACAAGCAGACTCTATGTGCACAGCCAGCACCTGTGGTTATGAGGCTGAGGAGGAAATAAGCAGCAAGGAGGTATGCCATTAACAACACAATACATTTCTTTTAACCTTACATTGCCTTGCAAAAGTCTTGATGCCCATTGAGTCTTTCGCTATTATGTGATAACAGCCACAAACATGAACATAAACAGCAGTTTCTTATGAAAAAACACAAAATTTAAACTTTCCAACTTTAGAATTTGACTAAGCATTTAAAAATATTCAAAAATACATTTTGAGGTGATGTAATTTCCATTGGTTCTTAGAAGACACTAATGCAGTCATGTTATCGTTGGAAATAGATATGAGGCGTATAAGTGTGTAGGAGTGAACTGACTTCCCATTTGTAAGTGAGAGACAGATCCAGGAGGAATTCAAACAGCTTCTGCTTTCTTTCCCCTCCCTTAGCTGGGGATTCAGTTTGATAAAGTACATTGGACCACATTAGCTTGATTGAACTTCACCTTCCATTTCAGGCCTGTCTCCTTCCTCGCCTCCCTTTCTCTTCGAGGTGCGTCTCTGTCCTTTTCACATGACCTCCATTCCTGCTTTTTTTATTGCCTATTTAAAAGCTTACATGAGCTTTCATAAGCCTGTTGTAATCCATTATATATATGCTTTGTTACGCCTAGAGGGAACATAGCCAACAACACATACCTGCCATGCTTTTTATAACGGTGAGAGCTAATGCACTGGTACATATTAACCTCTCTGTCTGTTGGTAGGACACTGAGATAACACTGGCTTTACACGCAAATGGCAAATGGGTCGTTTTGGAGAGGACAGCAAGAATGCAGGGAATCGAGGGAGTGTGTAGTAAATATTATCAAAAGGAGTGCAGTAAATGCTTTCCATGCCATCACACCACAGACCGTGTTAATGCTTTTAGGCTGAAATGCAAAGTAAAAGAGAGCAGATGTTGCATTATTTTAAAGGAGCACTAGATTCTTGAGCTATGTATATATTTCAAGGTAGATTTTTTTTTTTTGTAAAAGCAGTCATGATTTATCTGGAGGAACAGCAGAAAATCCCATCTCAGGTGAAACACTAAGTGCACATGTAAACTATTCATTGTGCTTTCAAAAAACCTGTTCTTTATGGAAGAGTGCTTGGAAGAAAGTATCAAGCACCCCTGTTTGCAGTATAATAAAACCAGATAAGAACTAAATTAAATTTTTTTAATATTTGTCAGAGTTGACTGGAAAATGGATGGAGGTAGAGACATGGCAAAGTCCAGACCTAAATCTCGTTGGGAATTTGTAGCAAGACTTGAAAATCAATTTCAAGGATGAAATTCAGCCACCCGATATTTGACTAAGTTTGCAAAGAACAATTGGCAAAATCTTCGTCTGTTCATGTGCCAAAAAAACAAACCCATGGAACTTTCAGCCTTATTTACAGAGAAAGTTCACTCTGAAAAGCATTCTCTTGGGAAGGGATTTCACACTTTTATTCCTTATTTGCAAAGGTATTTGAAAGCCATGTATCTGTTTTCTTTCACTTTACAAATATACACAAATAAACTTAATGATTTAGCATATTATGTTCCAGTGAAATACACCAAAGTTTAGAGTTGGAAGGGAACAAAATATACCAAAATTTTAATAATATGAACAAAATTATAAAACAACACAGTCTTCTGAGATAGGAAGATGTTCAAAAAACCCAACAAATATGTTATTTTTAAAGACATTCAGTAACAAAAATATCTACTTCGGCTTGCCTTAATTTTAATAAGCACAGAAACACATGGTTCTGTCATAG
Source organism: Alfaro cultratus (assembly GCA_903066825.1). Lineage (NCBI taxonomy): Eukaryota > Metazoa > Chordata > Actinopteri > Cyprinodontiformes > Poeciliidae > Alfaro > Alfaro cultratus. Next base: position 17,721 of record CAEFZX010024743.1, on the reverse strand, counting down.
TTGATTTCAGTATTTGCATAAAACTTTAGGATCATTTCTGAAACAAGCTCAGAATGCAGTTGTCACCATCAGCCATGTGAGGGCACTATATGCACAAGGCTTCCTTTACAGTTGAACTCACATATGAATAAAACAAACGCATATCTTTCACATATTCTCCCTCTCTCACCCATACATTGATGCGTTCACATGCTGCTTTGCACTGCGGGGTATTGCAAATGTAATTTATTCTTTCAAGCAGCCAGGTAGCCCATGCCCTTTTCGCATGACCGTTTGCTACATTGGGATACCTCCATGGTGATCTCTGGCACTCTCAGTGGGTGGCACAGACTAGGCACTGAGCCCAGAGCTCACACACTTAACTCCTCATTTCCATCTCAAAGCCCCTATGTTGGGGTTCCACAATGTGTCCAATTTGTGCTGATAAAGTTATAGTCTCTTCACTTTTTGTCATCCCCTGATGATAACATTGCATCTGTCTCATGGAATGACTCACACCGGCTCAGTTCCCATGGCAGTGAGCCTTTGCGCTACTCCCAGGGCCAAATATAGAGGAAAGGGAACGGAGAAATGAATTAAGGGGAGAGTCTCACTTGAGCGTCAAAGCCCCTTCTGGTATTTGTCTCATTCTGAGGGGAAGTGTCTGCATTCCCAAACAGCACCTTGAGGGGATGTCACTAAAAAGATACTTTGTGAGTGCCTTCCAGATTTTACTTGACTGCGGGCCAGAAAACGGGCATCTGTTTCTTGCATTTCTGTTTGTCTGACACCAGGGGTTAATTAGCAATCTGGCTCACAAGATCCTCAGCTTCCTCTTCTTATATGTTTTCAAGCATTTGGCTTAGAATCTTGAGCTTGGTTTCCTCCCAGCAAGTACTATGCACATATTTGAACTTTATATTTTTCAATTAAAGAATTAAAATAGATAAAATGATGTATCATCACTACAAATCAAAATAGTTCTCAGTATTATTACTTTGTTTAATTACTTTTAGGGATAGTTTGTTATTCTTCTAGGGTGAATGAGAGTCCTTTTTATTTGTAAATAGACTCAGAGGTTTGGACAGATAAATATACTGATCCATTGTTAAACATATTACATTCCCTAGTCAGCACAGAGCTGGAAAGACACACACTGCATAATGGGAAACTTTATTTTTTCCTCTTGGTGACCCCGAGTGACCTTTAAGACCTCAGAGGGCACCAGGGACCCGGACAGATTTAGATCGTTCCTCAGGGATTCAGTGGAAGAAGGTACTTTCTCCCAGCACTCGCTCGGTCAGCTGACCCTGGGTGGTCATCAGGCTGAGTGGTGCCTGGTGTCTGGTCTGTTACTTCCTTGCAATTTAAAGATAATGCACTAAGTTCAGTATTCAAAACAGTTTCTTATTGAAGAGGGTTTCCAGTTTGAGGAAATCTGTTTAATGTCTTTCATGTAGGAAGTCATATTCCTAATGTACCTCTTTGTTAAAACTTTTACAGATGTTGACTTCATGCATTTATTCTTTCGAGTAAGTTATTCAGTAGTGGCATTCCTAATGGCAAATTCTCAGGGTTTTGTTTTTAATTACAGCAAGTATTTTCTCAAATGTTACTTAAAGGTGGATCTTACTCAATTAGAATATCATCAAAAAAACTTATCTCCATATTTCAATCGAACAAGTTACTCATATTTTATACATTCAACTTATGAATGTATAAAATACATTCATATGTTGAATCTATTTATAGATTCAATATATAAAATTGATTCATATTTAATTAATCTATATATGAATCAATTGCCTACCATGTTAGGTAAGCAGTTTGGCTAATTTAGTACAGCCACTATGCTAACAAAAAGACAACAATAAAAAATAATAACTACCAATTTCTGTGTAATATAAAGGGTTATTGCTTTAAGATAAAGATTGTGCTGCAAATATTAACAAATACAGGATTTAATTATTTGTAAATAATGTCAGATAATTGGGAAAAATAAAACATCACCAAACTGTCGTATTCCCTACAGTGGTTGTGATTAAGTCTAACTGTTGCAATGTTTGGCTGACCTCTCTTATCTGATCTTCTCTGATTACCCCCAGGAGTCTCCACAGGTCACGTCTCCATGGTCTGAGTCAATGAGCCAGCTCATGAGGAAACTGGACCAGCTTAATCAAGACATAGAGGAAGCTCTGAGTGCAAGTTCATCACCCTCTGACACGCCTTGCATTGCGCGCAAGAAGCAGGTGAATGTCACACATTCTGGTATGACATTATATCTGCTGTCACTGCATGCTTGAGGAGGTTGGCCATATATTTTAAAATCACATACCCTATATGTTCTTTGTTTTGCCTATAAGGACACAGAGAATTGACAGGATGTACTGGGACACGTTTTATAAGAAATTTATTAGACCTCCATGGGTTAAATCAGAATTATGACTGCACCTTCTATGCTTTATGGTGTGCACAGTCACGGCTGATTCTGCACACATTGCTATAAAGGCCTTGCTGCATACTTTGTCATGGCTTTTAAACTTTCTTAAATCAATTTAGTTTGCTCTGCAGAGAAAAAATCCAGGCGGATTATCCAGACCTGCAAGCAGCTGGTGTTTGGAATTTCATGTCCATCACCATTTCTACAAGTGTTCCACATTATGCTGAGATTCCAGTAAGACCTGTGAATTCAGTGAGCAGTCTCCGTAAATGAAGGGGTACAATAGATTTCTCTCTTGTGGCGTGTGTGACTTTTGCAGTATGATGGTACATTCTGTGACAAAACAACCTTCGGTTCAGCTTTAAATATCTGTCTCTATCTGCTTTATGATGTGGACCCTCGGCACTCAGATGTGATATTTGATTCTAAAGCCTGATGACTGCAGCAGGAACAGACAGTTATTGTACTTTCAATGATGCAACAGGGGTAATGAAACTGTGTTTCCAAAAAAAATGACCGCAGTCTCATGGTGGCGTGTTCCATGAAAAATCTCTCCAGACTTAGTGTGCAGGGACAAAAGTGGCCTTTTGAGCTTCTTATGCGTGTCCTCCACAGAGGAGCTGTTGTGTTAGAAAGGAGTTTGTATGATTTGGTCTATTAGGAATGGTTCAGAGAGGCTTATATGCCTCCTAGGCATCTGCATAACCATCCCAGTCATTCACTACGACCTGCTTCAACTAATGGCAGGCAACTGGCAAAGACAAGACGTCTTTACTGGGATATTTGACAAGGTCATAATCTCTGTTCTCTCAAAGGAAGATCTGCACATACTGCCTTCTTTGTGAAGCTCTGTCAAGCTGAACTGAGAGTGGAGACTTCTCTTCCCCAACCGCTGACCTCAGCCTGTTGTTTTTCTTTTCCCCTGGCCGCTGTTGCGTTCATCCTGTCCTCATCTGTTCGGCCACACAGAGACAGAGCTGGTTTTGATTGTTGTTGTGATGTTGTTGCAGTGGGGTGCTGCTTCAAAGTCCTCGCTGAACCAAACCCAAAATGACACAGTTCTCCAAAGAGCAGACAGAAGGGAATGTTGGAGCCAAGACACATCTTCTGCTTCATGCAGCTCCTCAACTGGGACAAAAGCAAGAAACAAGAAGATGGTAAGTTGCTCTAAAAATTGTTTCCGGCTCTAAGCTGGCAGCTGTTTTTATGAGACTCATGGGACTTTAAGCTGTTGTTCTTTTCAAGCAGCAATAAACAAGTCCTTTTTGAAGCGTAGCTCTGAATGTCGGCCTTTAGTATTCATGTCTGGGTGCTACTACCTGGTAGGAATCAGCTAATCAAAGACTTGCCTACGTATAGCTGAAATTGTTCCTCCAAAATAAATTAGGAAGGTATGTGACAAATAACATATTCTCCAAAACCTCTTGAACAAGGACCACTGTATAATCTCTTATATATTTCGCTACTGCCGTGATGCTTTTGATGCATTTTTGGTTTGAATAGTGTGTATTGAGATTAAGAGTGGAATTTTTAGTGTTAAGTGATGCAACAATTCAGTGCATTTCTTTTGTCATGAAGTGCCCCCAAATGGTTACATAATTGTTCGACAAATTAATCAAAAAGTAGTTCAAGCAAAAAGCATTCAGAGGGGAATAAATCTTCATTAGTGCAGACAGACTGTCTGCATGGCCTGGCATTAAATGAAGCTATATAGTCATTACTGCAATTTTGAAATTGCATTGATTCTGTATGAGATCCACATCTTACTATTTTACATGACAGCTAAAAGTAACTATTGTCCTGTCACATGCATGGGAAAGCAATGCTGGAGCCACGTTTGACCGAGGCATGGATGTCAAACCCAGGTCTCGAAGGCGGTGCAACTTCACCATTAGATTCATTGCTACGTCAATGCAACAGTGTCAAATGGCTGAATTACCTCCTAAGCATGCAATCAGAGTCCTGGACGTAATTACTTTATTCAGATGTGTTCAAGTAGCAATAAATCTAAAAGTTGCATTATCCTGGCTTGAGAAAATTAGTGTTTGAGACCACTTGACTCTGGTATTGAAAAAAACATACACAAGGGGTCTTAAAATAATGTCCTCGAGGGCCAGCTTCTTGAAACTTTAAGACGTGTCTGTGTTTCAACTCACCTGACTTACGTATCTAATTAGTATTATCCTGCAGTGAAGTTCTGTATTGCTTCACTAAATGTTAGGTAGGCAGTTTAGCTATTTGATTCATGTGTGTATGACCAAAGATGAAACACCAGCCTTCGAGAAGTGGTGTTCGAGATGATTGTAAATCACTGAAATTCAAGACAGATATGCAATAGTCTAAATAGGGTATTAGAATGATTTTTCAGTCAAGTAATTGAAAGAATTAGGGGATGAACGGAATGAAATAATTCTTAAAGGAAGATGAACTCATCAGCAGCACAACAGATATTTCAAAACTTTGTGCATAAAATGCTTCCTCTTGCAAGCTGCACTGAAAAATTAGGAGTTTGAGACCAATAATTTTAATTATGTACCAGTATATGTTTGGTTCCGGTTCCACCTAACGATTAAAATAAAATAGCCATGACTCAGCATTGGTGAAGATCCCAGTTACAGAGAGGAAACAGATGGCTGAAAAAATTGTTTTTAGTAAATAATATTTACATATGCAATACAGCATACAAGGGCTAGGATGAACAAAAGGCACATTTTATGGGCTCCTGAAATTTTTTTCTGAAATTTAACTTTTTAATGTAAATTATGCCTGATGGTAAATGGTTTCCCTTCCTGTTGGAGTGCCACTTCAATCTGGGAGCATACATTTCTGTCCAATGCAGCAGTGGAGTGTAGGCAATTGAAAACTGTGAAATCAGTAAAAGAAACGACAGAGCTGCAATTAGGCTTGCAATGATCTATTAAATGCCAACATTTATGACAATTTTATTACAGTTAAACTTTGAAAGTAAATTAAAATCACTTCTGCCTCACAAGAATTGGTAATAATCCACATATTTTAATAATTGAAGTCTGCCAGATTTGTCTTGTAGAAACAGTACCCACACAGAGAGCAGCTGCTACATCTTATGTTCCAATCAAACCTAAAATGGTGAATAATAAACAATTCTGGACAATTTTTGATTTGATCAGTGTCTAAAATTGAGAGAGTATTTCTATCCAAATGTGCAGAGAAACTAAAAGAGGACGTCTGCACTTCCTTTATTTGATCATTTCTTTGAGATTGTTGGGTCTTATCAATATGCAAACTCTGCAGATCTCTCTGGTATTCAGCATTGATGACTATGTTTAACTGTTGTGTCTCCAAACAACAATACAGTGCAATTTAATATTAACAAACAATATGAGCAGCAGAGAATGCTAAACTAGGAGATGATTAAAGAAAATGCAAGGAAGATTCAACCAGTGAGACATCTTTAGCTATCTCCCACTCAAGCTGAACTTTTAGTTCACACCCAAAAGCACCCTTTGCTTTTGGGTGGTTTTCGTAGTAGATACCAGGTTTTTTTTTTTTCTGATTTGGTCCAAGATTCTGCAACTGAAACTCAGGATGTAGGATGGATCTCCCTGGCTCCTGAAAATTTTTTACAGTAAAAGCACACCTATCATATGTGACAAAACCAAAAACACAAAGTAATTGAAACTAGGGATGTAACAAATCATCGAATGATTCGAGTACCTTCATTATTAAAATTCCTTAAGTCAAATTATCTGACTCAAAGCTTTGTTAAATTTGACGAACTGTGTTCCACCCAGGTGATTATTTGTGTTGCGCAGTGCACTTAGTTCCACCTATGTTGACAATTGCTGATAAGGGTTGCAGATATGAGTGTTTTGGCTGAGAACTAACTTTGATTATAATAAGGATAAATACCTTTCGGTGCTGATACAATTTTAGTCATCCTGTTTTTGGTAAAAACAAAATAGCAATTAAATAATAATAAAAAAATAACTTCTTGCTATCAAGAGTTTGCTTCCTGAGATTTTTTTTGTCTTGGCACCAATGAATTGTAGACAAGGGTCTCTCTAATCCATATGGAACATCTGGAAGCAGCCTATGATAATGTCATACAGTCTGATTCAGTCTTGAAGTCGAAGAATGGTGGACATGCTCAGACTGGTAGAACTGACAAAATTGAAAGATGTCTTGTTGATCTACCTGTAAAAAATGTTTTGGAACATGTGGTTTTTTTTAAGTTTAAAATCTGAAATTCATCTCATTCCCTCCCGGAAGAACAATTTCATGATATGCAAAATGTTTTTGTGATGGTAAAGATTGTGCATTGTTGAAAGAAGCTACAGTACATACTAAGGCTTGTTTCTTTCTCAGATTGGGACCTGTAGAGGAGATGTAGAATGCCTTTTAAATAGCAGGAAGAAAACCAAAATTTGTTCTTACAAACACAGTTAAGAAAATATCTTGATTGTATAAGACTCTACTTACTCTACAGTTGTCTTAGTAACTTATGAAACTATTAATAACTCTTGAAGTTTTCCAAATTGTGTTAACTACCTCAAACATCAGTTTATTTTATTGAGATTGAGAAAAATTGTGCAATTGTGAAGAGGAAGGAGACTGGTATTTGCCTTTAAATTGTGTGTAGCAAATAAACATCTTAAGAGTTTGGCATGGATTTGCATATACAACCCTCTCCTCTAATACTGCTAAATGAAATCACTGCACAAGGCAAGTAATTTGCAAATAGAATTTAGTTGTGTGTGTTTTACTCTTAAACTTATTTTGTCACTTAAACTGGTGGAAACACATTTATTTTAGAAGGCACACATATAAGAGTGCATCTAAAGTCAATGTTACATGTAGCGCAGGCAACTAAACTGAACAAATTAGAAATGGAGTTTGCTCATGGAAAGTAAAATTTAGTTTGTAAGAGGTACTGCAAGCAATGTCTATGGCAGTACCATGAAGAAAATCTGACTTCTTAACTAGAACACTGTTACCTCAGTGTGACGTCAAACCCAGCTCGGAGTTCCAACTTCCTAACTGAAATGCAGCATAATAATGTCATTAGGCAAAATTAGGTAAGTCTCTAAAATTTTATTTTAACAAAAACAGCTAATTTGAAGATACAGGAAATGATCACAGCAAAAGACTAAATTGCCTGTTTTGCTTGGATCTTCCACAGAGTGAAACATTTTATCAATAAGCTGCAGTAAATAGTATTAAAATTAAATGCTGCAGTCAAAGCCAGCACACACAATATATACAATATACTCACATAGTTTCCCTGTTTTGCTTTTCAGCGTAAACTGTGATTCCACTATTAGTGGATGGAGACATATTCAGGTTAAGTATTCTTACATTTAGTTGCTGTTGACAGAGACGGGCATGCCAGTCTGTCAACTGGACTGACTGGTTCTGTATCCACCTCTTTGGCTTCTCACTGTGTGGGGACTGCAGCCATCATTCACCCACACAAACCTGTCACATCACATAAACATCCTTGTTGATGCAGGCAAGGGAAGAGTTTCCCAGTTACATAAAATCCCCGAAATAGGTCCTCTTCTCCTCAGGGAAGGTTACTTTTCCTGTAACCTTTGACATGTGTCATTCGTCTAGATACAGCTGGCCTGAATTGGGGGGACGTGTGTTTAATGCAGGTCAGATCTTGAGATATGCTGAGATGATATACTTTCTGCACAGAAAGAATCGGAGAGAAGACCATGCCAAATCCGTACCTCCTCTAGGGTGCAACATCTGGTTTTTGAGTTCTAATCTTCAGAGTTTATTTTTGAATCTGGGACTGATGGAGGTCCATGGAGACTCCCTGGACAGAAACCTTTAAAAGTGCAAAGATAATAATCCTAGTTGTGTCCCAAGTGTTTAAATCTGTGATGAAATTCTGCCAGACTGGCAGATTGTACTATCAGTAAAGAGGGACATGTTGTGGCTATTCCTCTCAGTTTTCAAAGGTCGCTATCTACTTCCCTGTGTGTTTAAACACATGTCATATTGGAAACATAGAAGTGTGAGTCAGACATTTATGGCTTTGTTTTTCTGTCTCCCAAAAGTTGATTTTTGAACCAAGGGGGCTACTGAGTGGTTGAGGCAGCACAAAGTTCACCTATCTTCATAAATTCAGCTATTTGGCTCATTGTTTTTTTGTTTTTTTTTGTTTTGTTTTTTTTCTTTTTTTTTGCTAAAATGTAAAAAGCATTGCAGGATGCTCATCCAACCAACCAATTTAATACTGCCAACATTTTTGCTTTCATGCGAGCACTGGTGATCACTGCCAATGCAAAACCATTTAACTTAGAGAATTTTGTCCAAATTAAAGTGAAAAAAAAATCACCCTGGTAAATTCAAATTGATTTCAATTGCCTGTTATGATGAGGCCTGTGCAGTATTGCAGCCGACCATCCTGGGAGGAAAAAGGTCCAAGCATGCAGTATGCGGGTAAATCAGAACATCATGCCAGAGCAGGAACATTCTGGATCTCTTCCTCAACAAAAAAAACAAAAAACAAAACAAAAAATCTGTTGTTGTTTTCTGGGTTCCAATGCCTTTTTAATTAACTACACATTTAACCACAATCACATGAGACATCTTGTTTTACTTTTTTTTTTAAAGTTACAAGAAAAATTCTGTCTTTATTTTAAAAAAGAGCTAGTTTACATCGATCCCGTTTTTTCCTTTTTTTATGTAACGTGCCAAATTCATTTTAATGACACCATCTCAAGAAAATAACTATCAATATACACAGTAAATACTGTTGGATGAACTACAATAGTGACATTTGTTGATATATATGGATTATATATAGATTATTTCAAGTCCGAGTTTTGGGTTCTAAGTTTTCATTTCCGAAAATGGATTAGAGTACATGATATTTAATGTCATGGCTACAAAAGACAGATTTGGAAATAGTACACAAAAAGCAGATTAGTAAACAAAAAATATTTGAGTTAAAATGAGTTAGTCTTTTGTTGGATTTCTATACCTGCCTAGTTCTTGTAGGATTTCTAGAGACTGCCTATCTAGTGGTCAATGAGTGAGATTAGAGCACATCCTGGACAGGTCATCAGTCCATCACAGAGCGACACGGAGATAAACAGCACAGACAAGCATGCACATAGAATGTCACCTAAATGCTGTTTTCTTCTGGGTTTGTAAGTCACCTGCAGTACAATAAATAAAAGAATTGCAGATAAGAACCTCATAATGCTGTGGCCCACAGCATGATTTTACAATCTAACCATTTTATATTTTCTTTTATGGAAGAGGTTAATCAAAGATTGATCAACCATATGATCCCTCTAAACCAATGTTTGGACTAAAACTTCTGTTACCACAACATAAACTAAACACAAGATAGACCTCAAACTTTGATTAAATTTCTGAAATATTATCTATTTCACTATATCACTGCAAGCTGAGCTGCTAAATAACGCTACCTCTGTGTTATTTAACTGCTGCTGTGGAAAAGCTGTATTGATTTTGTCATCACAGCACTGATTGCAGCCGAGCTGAAGAATGCAGGTACACATCTGCTCCTCAGCAACAATTACTCATATTTTGCTAATGTTTCTGCCTTGCAGATGTTTCAAAAGATGACCAAAGCAGCTGGTGCAGGTAAGATGTTTTTATTCTCTTCCAGAGGTTTTGGGATATGATGCTCATGTTGCTTTATAAATTGTTATTGCTACTGCTGCTGCCTGAGTGTAGAGAAAACTAGAGTTGACCTCTAAATCTTAATGTTTTTGTGGATTTTATTTTCCACAAATACAGGCATTAGGGAGAAAGACTAAATATGTATGTAGTACCTGTTCATGCTTTGAGTCTGAGACTGATAGGCAGGGTGATTGTTGGGATAGCAGACAGTGACCTTGGACAGCTGGTGGAGAAAATTTAATTATCAAGGGATTGGATAAATGGATGTAAGACAGAGTTGCATTTTAAATAGATGGCTGGCTGGTTTAACAGGAAACCGCAGACATCTGCTCATTTGCATTTGCACATTAATGCTGAATGGCTGTTAAGGTACAAACGATTAACTCAAGGCAGAACTGAACAGAAAAAGAAGCTTCAAATCAATGATGGCTGTGTTGATTCGAGTGTGTTGGTATCTGTCTCTATTCACTGTGACTGAATCATTGATCAAAGATAGGCCTTTTATCTAACGCACTAAACCTCGGCATTTAGAAACTGTGAACAACTGAAAATCATTGAAATCTAGCAGTCTTGCAAAAGCACATCCATTAAACTTTTTCAGATTCCAATACATTACATTCACAAATTGTATTGTAATGTATTTTATTGTGATTTTCATGATCAGACAACCAAGTCTAGACAGCGCGTGGCTGTGAAGGGATTCTCTAAGAATAGATGTTGCAAAAAAATTTACTTAGGGCTATAACAGTAAAGGGGACTCAATACCAAGTTACACCACACTATTCATATTTTTGCTTCTAAAAATATATTATTCATAGTCTTTCTAGCTTGCAGTTACATACAACTTTGTATCTACCACCTAACACCCGGTAATATGCTTTTATAGCTGTAGTAAAGAAATATGAAAAGGTTCAAGGTGTACGAATATTTTGGCAAGGTGAAGCGTACGACAGGGTCAAATCATTTAAGGAATCCCTAATCTCGGTGTCGTACTGTAAATTAAAAGCTTAACAGATTATAAAAATCTCCCTGCATCTTAATCCCACAATAAGCCCTGGCCTGCCTGCTGGCATTGCTCAAGCTCCAAACAATGTTGGTAAGATTGATGGCCACAGGTGTCTGCTCTCTCCCTCCCAGTCTGGTGGAATGTCCAAATGCACATTCTTTTATTTTAAACGCCTTTCATATGGTCCTCGCTCACAGGGATGCAGTTAAAATTAGGCACAGAGCCAGATCATTGTTTCTGTTTTACTGAGGGGAAATATTTGGCCTGCTGTGATGTGGCCCTTGGGGGGCAGCTGCAGGAGTTGGGTGGATGCCATTTTGGACTCAGGTTGCGATCTCACATGACCTCAGTTGTGCATGATTCCATCACACAAATGGAGTAAACAGGACAAGAAAACAAAATCGATATATTTATGGAGCAGTTAACTAACTTGAGGTCTGCTGCTGAATTATGAGATCTATGCTGAGACTTTCTGCCAAGTGATTTTTTTGGGGGGGAGAGAAGAGTGAAACTGAGGTGTTTATCAACATACTTGCACAATTCTATTCTGATTATTTAAAACAAAATCATAAACCGTGTCACTGTCAGTTTCATTTACTTTGAGAGTAAATAGATTCTACATGTGGTCTTAACCTTAACCGAATGATAGAATGACTTGGAGATGAATAACGCTATAATAAAAGGAGAAAGCTGGCAGAGAGTCAGACATATTAGGTGTGATTTTTCTTTTTCTGGCTGGATTTTACAGCTGAGCTGTCGAAACTTCTTTTAAGACATGATTACGGGACAGCCAGTTGGTTCTCACTATCGACCATAATAACACTGTCCATCCTGTTAACTTGATATTGTCCAGGAGGGAGAAAAAAGAAAAAAAAAAAACACATTCCTTAAGATGAATTCCAAACAGCAAAACAGCTGCAGGAGAAGTATTGCTGTTATTGTTGAGGTTCCTAAATGTTCAGTTTAGCTGCAGGCAATGGATTTCTTTGTTCTAAATGCTCTCTGCATCACCATTTTTGACCATCTTGATCAGTGCTTTGGTCTAATTCTTTAAAATGTTAACACATTGTCTTGCTAAGCTATTCTAACAGTTTTTATTGCATTGTGTAACTTTTCAACCACAAATTTAATGCATTTCATTTGGATTTTGTTCGACTGACCAATAAAAAGCGGTAAAAAAAATTTACAAAAAGAAAAAAAAAAGTAAAAGTGCGGTGTACAAACATTTCAGTCACCTAATCGGTTCATTCTATGTTATACTTTGTGTGTGTGTAATTTAATTTCAATGTAAATACAACTTTTTTGTACTTGAAAAGACTATAGTCTGGAATGGCAGTAAAAAGTCGTTCTAAACTCCATTGTAGGTGATATCCATTTAAAAATGTGTTAATGAATTGTAACATAGAACATGGACTAACATGTTTTAGTTAAGAAAAAAAAAAAAGTGCTTTTAACCTTCTGCAGCTAATGTTTTTTCCTGGAAAAAAAAACAAAAACGTAAGGACTCAGCTGAAAAGCTACACCTGGGTATCCTCAGAAATGATGTGCATGCAAGTCTGGAAAAATGCCCAAACCTCAATTTAAAAGGTTTATTTTCTGAAGACATTACTTAACGTCAGTGTTAACCGAGCGTCTTTAACTTTTCAGCACATAAGCAGCCAAAGGTTCCTCATTTACTCTCACACTGTGAAATTTATCTAAGGAAATCTATTCCCTACAGCCTCTTTAATTTCAGCGCAAAAATTAATGGCTTCCTCTGGTGATAGGAGGCAATTATGTTCATCCATGAAAACCGGCTGTCTTGACATTAATCTTAGAATTAATTAAACTTCAGAGGCAACCTAAAGCTTGGATTTCTACGAGAGATACGGCATAGATTTAGGATACAGAATCAAACATTCCCATGTTAGTTGATATCAAGTCAGACTTAAATTTGACTAACTTGATATTTTGCAGTGATTTCTTCATAGATAACGTGTATTTTCCAAGCATCCTGACACATTTCAGACATTAATTTAGACCACCAAAATGAATGCGACAGTGTCCAAATCGAAGCAGCTGTGAAGCACTGAACATATTCAAATTTGCATAAATATATGCTCATGTGCTTTGTTATGATAAACATCACCATCCCACAGCAAGTCAGTGGGGAAATAAGACACGTGCAGCTTAACCAGCACTCTGTGGCCCAGAACTGTCAGGAAGAGGCTTCCCTCTTGGCCTCTGCGGTCTCAACCAGCCTCCACACATTTCCCCAGATCTTCCCTGTGAATAAATATGCTAATCTACTCTCCATGTGGAAATCTCAAGCTGCTGATTAAAAGTAAAACAAAGAGGATACTCTGTGAATCCCTTGGAGACTTCTGTCTGTTTGTGAGGAAAGGAATGCAAAGCCCTGTGTTGTTCGGACATAGTGTACCAGTATACGGCTCCAGCGGAAAAGCTGTAGAAAACATGGAAAGAGGATGTTTTAGCGTTTCTTTTTAATCTGTGGTAGTGGGTGTGAAATGTCAGTCAGTTATCAACTTTTGTGATTTTCTCAATTTGTATTTTAAGGTTGTGTCCTGTCTTATAAGCATGTTTAATTTCTAAATTAAGCATTTTTGGCAGAAGGAAAAATCAGTGGATGGAAAAAGGAATCTTGGATAAAAATATTCCTCCTCAACAGCATGTTTGCTACGTATTTTCTTCTCAGTTTGAAAAAACAGCTTATTTTTTTGTTGAAGTAAGATACATTTCTTAATAATTAGGCTGCTTTGCTCATGATTATGATGGTAGAAGCTAGACTGTTGCTGGATCAGTGGGCTAAACAAACTTTTGATGATATCTGCTGTAATGTTTTCGTACTTCGTTGAATTTTCTTCTTTCGGGTTCAAAAATGAAATGATAAAACAAATCCTAATTAATTTTGGTAACTAAAGCAGCATTGTCACTAAAACAATTTGACATTTTACAAGATTTTTTGCGGTATGTTCTGTTGTGACATTTTCCTGTATGAGAGCTGCTCTCTCCCTGTGGCTTGACTATTCTGCTGTGCCCTTTGTCTACACTATCAATCTCTGTTCCAGTTAAGAAAGAAAGCACCAGTGGGTATTACATAATGTCTGTATCTTAGCAATGTCGTCCGTTTTGTATTTTGCCTGTTGTGTGCTTCTCAGCTGTCCTTAAAGGCTTCAGTCTTGCTAAGGGTCACTGATGGCGGAGGCCCACTGTGATCTCCCACAGCTGCAATCTCTTTCTGTCTCGCTAGAGTTCTGTAAGAGACTTTAATATATACATCCTCAATGCTCCACCATAGTGCAGAGGACATGGTCTGAAATTTCATGATAAATCAAAAACAACACAAAGAAATGAATAAATGTGAAGTGTCTGAAAAGGTAAAATCTAAAAAGCATATGGCACATAATTGTATTCTGCAGGGAATACTTTAGAGGACCATTTTGGACTTCAATTATGAAAGCAAATCTGTTTCTTCCACTTCTGCCAGATTTGTACATGATTTTTCTGTCAATTTTTCTCTGCAAAATAGTTGGACCCATTTTGATTTGCTGAAAATGATCAATGGACGTAAACTCTTATTTTCTCTGTTAGATTAAGGTCTGGCTATTGACTAGGGTGTTTTAACACATTAATTATTTCTATCCAAACCATTCTATTGTAAATTTGGGGAGCTCAGAGATGATAGCAAGATGGTTGATGCTAAACACAAGGCAGTCCTAGAAGAAATTTTCTTAAAAATGGGCAGAATTTTGTGATAGAAGATATTGTGAATAGATACTTAAATTATTATTGTGTGAATATGGAAAACGAATATGTATAACATCTCTCATCTTAGGTTTGAGCATAAGTTAACCAGGGAAGTTTTAAGTTTTTTATGTGTCAAATGTCTTTTAAATGTTGGCATTTTTGTTTCTATGTAATTATTATTGTAATTAATAATACTAATATGATTATTATTGTCTCTATTTATCTTGCATATTAGACCCCAATCGTTTTGACAATTGAGCAAAACTGGATTAAACAGAAGTTGCAATAAAACACATCAGTTTACCATCAATTTAAAAATGGCAGACCGTTTTTGTCCGCATACGAAGACAGAACCTGGGAATTGTGGAACTTCTTGATTTAAGGCTGCAGGGAAAATTAATTTTCGTTGGATTGTGCCAATATATTTTCTTCCCATTTAACTGCTGAAGAACAGGTGCCAGGTCTGTGACATCATGCTCTAAATTTATCATTTCTGCATGCAGCTCAGAATACAAAGCTCGTGAGCTGCCATGATGAGCGCATGAAAAATTCCACACATGGAAAGATGGAAAATGACTTGTGGCTTCCTGAGTGCAGAGGCCAGCTTGGCGGTTTGACAGGGAAAGCGAAAAGACGGGGAAAAAAGATGCCTGGTTGTATTTCTGGACTTCTCTTTTTATATACACTGATTTGTCAAGGTTGGGAAAACATTAGAGTTCTATATGGATAACCTGCTCTGAAATCCTTTAACATTTTCATCTCAATTATTGTGGTCATGTCTTTTAATAATTTCTTCCAGGCTCCTATGCTGAATGAGGTCATCATGTTCAACAATTTCCATCTTCTGCTGGTTTGAATCTGTCCATTATGGTTCGTGTTACTTCATGATGCTGCTTAAATTTACTGTTTTTATGTTTTCCAATTAAAGGAAACTGATTTAGATTTCTGATTCCTAATTACTCCATTCTGCCAATTGGAAATGAAGCAGCCAGTAAATTCTTTACGGAGCAGCTTTTCTTAAAAGACCAAGTTTTGCATGTGTGTGCCTGTGTTTGTGCATGTGTGTATCTGGTGAGGAATTTAGGCCTGGGATTTGTAAACTAAGTGGAAGGAGACTTGGGCAGTTGTATGAGGATGCAGTCCAGTTTAACAGGGAACATGTGTGTGAATGTGTGGGACTTTTATGTGAGAAGTGACACAAACGCTAAGAGGTTGGTCCAGCACTCAACTGCCACGTAAAAGAAAATACAGAAGCAAGATTTGGGAAGTAATGAGCCAGGAAGGGACATGCAGCTTCAGGGCTTCTAACGCTTGACAACAAACAGTCCACAGGGCAACTTAATTAAGGGGCACATATCATTATTTTTACAACTACTCCTTTTCAATTGTGTTCAGGCTTGTAGCTCGTATTTATTTACTTGACCAAAAGTGAAAAATCTTCTAAGACAAAAACCCAGCACAAAGTAACAGAGCACATAGCTGAAATTAAAACATTCAGATTCATAAACTTAAGCACCAATGCATGACACAATGGCCACCAAAAGACATAGTAGCAATAGCAAACTTTCCAGCTCCAATTCCCCTTCTTAAAGAATGAATGAACCAGGGACTGGCAGAAGAATTTAATACCGTACTTTAATTAAATTTTGTCCACAAATCAACATTGTCTGTGATCACATGCTTCCACCTTTCTGGATGAAACACAGTTGCTAGTGTAGTCATTTTGACACTATATTTAACAAATTTTCAGACACCTGTAGTGATGTTTTTGTTTTTGATTTTTAAGCAACCAGCAACTGTTTTGCTGGTTGTAACACAAACCTTTGGAGAGTCATGAAACCTTTGGAGAGGGCACTTCCCTTGTCACAAAGCTGCCACAAGTAGCTGAGGGCTTGTATGTCTGCCCTGTCTCCAGCTGGAGGCAGGCCAGTTCCATTCGGGTCCAAACTGCAAATAATTCACACATGTGCGAAGCCACCATTGGCTGATCTACCTAGAATCAGACCGGCAATTAAAAACAAAGTTGTTTAACAGAAATATCTAAGCTTAAATAAACCACTGCATTTTTTTTTTCTTGTCTGTTTTTGGTCTAATTAGATTGGTGATGTTGATAGTAATCAAAAAGCAATCTGAAATAATTGTTCTTTTAAATTACTTTTACTGCATTAAAAGAATAATGAAAAGACAGACTGATTTATTTTAACGTACTTTTGAGATTTTTCAATCTCAATATTCAAAGCTACATGGAATTAGCCTTTATCTTTTTAGGCCAGCACACACAAGTAAAACTAAAATCCTACAAGAAATGCACATTTTGTGCTTTTCTGTCAGTGTTTCTAAAAATATGTGTGAACAACAACTCTTTTTCACATTCAGTGCTTTTATTTATAGGTGAAAGATGTTTAGCGCTGCTATTGAGTTCTTTATATTTCACTGTTAAGAACTTTGTCATTGTTTTCCGCGTAAGGTGCTATATAAAAGCTGTTTACTTCTTCAGAGTTGACTTCTTCTATCAGCTCTTTCAGTGGCCTCACGGGTTTCCCACAGAAACTGTAGGGGTTCCAGATGTTGCAGGGAGGCAGAAAGTCTAATCCAAATCTATTCCAACAGACCCAGGCCTCTCTGTCCTCAGGTTGACAGAGCGCATGGAACAGCTCACACCAAAGTCTGTCCTTCTGCAGTGAAGCAAGGCCACAAGTGACTATGCGACCCGAGCTTTACATAGCTGTGCGCATCCACCTGCACTCAGATAACAAAAAAAAAACCCAGAGCACTCTGTTTAAAGACGTCCTGTCCTGGGTCAGTGTACCGATGCTGCTTTCTTGTGGTTTCAGATCTGATTAAACAATCTGACTCAATAATCAAAGCCCGGTGGCAAGAAGAATCAGAGCAGTCTTCCTGT
>CAEFZX010024742.1:0-99225 GCA_903066825.1 Alfaro cultratus | reverse complement strand
CAGTTCAAAATTAAAGACGAGCTGTAGTCCAATCAGTGATTTCTTACGTCTCCAACTGGAGCATAGCTCTTCCGTTTCATTCATGTTGTAGCACTTTCATTCATGTTGTAGTACTTTTGTAATTTGTAATTGTACTTTCAATTTGCTGAAGTGTTTTGCACCTCAGGGCCACTGTATTTATGACTTGGATATCCTTCCACAAACTTTCCACAATAGTTTGCTGTAGTTTGGACCCATTGATGGCCACACCAAAACATTGACTTTGTTGTTTTTAGCCCCCTTGTATCCACTTTGGCTGGATGGTTAAGGTCATTGTCTCTTTGGAAGGTAAGTTTGAGCCCAAACTTTAACTTCATAGCTCATGTCATGAAACGTTGCTTCAGTATTTCCACCCTCATGAAAGTAGATATTATGTAAGGTACACAAGACCTTCCTGCAACAGCAACAACAAAAAAAGAACAGCCCTGTAGCATGATGCTGCCAACCTCGTACTTGACAGTTGGGATGGTGTTCTTGGGTCTGTAAGCTCATTGTAACATTGATCATTCCAACCAAACACTTTGGTTTTAGACCAATTAATCTCTGGATAATAATAAATAAACAGAATGTGATTTGTTTTTTTATGTTGCTTTGGAATAATGGTTTCTCCGTAGTGAGTGACCTTTCAGCCCAAGACGGTATGGAACTGTCACTGTGGATTCCAGTGTCAGGAGTTACACAATTCTCTTCCTAATGTCTTCACTGATATATTAATTTTTTTTGTAATGTCACCAAAGAAAGCAGTGTGTATGAGAAGGATGCCTTAATATGCATCAAAATGGCTTTACCAAATTAAAGGCACAATAATCTAGTCAGTGCAATTAAACTTTTGACTATGAAGACAGCAATAAAAAACAGAAATAATGTTAGTCATTCTGACTGGTTGGATTAATGTCAGATAAATAGAAATGAGTGATTTTAAATGCGATATATACGTAGTTTCAGCTGCTCATTGTGCTTTAAAATATTTATCTCTTACCTGAAGCTATGCAGGGAAAAGTTCCTCACAGCAACACCCTCATGTGATGGGGAGAAGAAATGGCACATTCCGGTTTCTGCCTTGTATGGATAGTCTGAGTGACTCACCAGCTTCACGCTGGTCTACATTACAAAGAACATGTCAGTCTGAGCCATAAATTTAAGAAACATGTTAGCAGTCATTTATGGTGTAAGTTGTAATGCAGTGCAAACCTCACCTGTTTTAACCAAGCGAGAGCGTGGGAGGGCGAGCCTCCATTGCAGCCCTCATTTTTATAGGAGCAGTCTACAACTTGCTGCACACTGAGCTGCTCCAGCTGCGAGCCTCCCATAGCATGAACGGCCTGTATAGCACCGACTGTGCTAAACGCCCAGCAACTCCCACACTACAAAACAAGGAAACAGTGAGATAAAACTAAATGAAACATTTAGTCTGATAGCATTTATTTTCCATGGAATTGTAGAGGTGGGTGATGCCTTTGTGCAAAAATCAGTCCCACACATACAGTATAAAGTCTCAGATAAAAACTGAATCTGTTTGTAGCAGAAAATATTTGTTAAATTACAATATATTAACATTAATACATTTTCAAATCTAATTCTTTTGCTATATTGCATCATAAAGATGGATGAGGTGCCTAAACCAAATGAACTGTGACTAATTGCTTTCTGCTGCCACCTACTGACAGAAACACTTTATAACTAAATTCTTGGGGAAAATTTAAATGAATCAACTCCACTCTCACCTATTAGCGACATGATGAAGAAATACATAGAGCCAGCTGTTACTCAAGCTGTAGAGTGACAATCATTTCTAATATTCATAAAGCATAAAGTAAGTCTTGTAATAAAAATGGATAGAAGCCGATTTCATTCCCTTCCAGCAACCAGTAACTATTTCATTCAGAGCATGCAATACCTTATTATGTGGAGAAATAGTTTTTTTTCTCCGTCCCCTCTTTAATATTTTAACAAATTTTAATCTTCACACCGCATGGAGATCACTACATCATGTTCACTCCCTCAGCAGAAATTCTCATAAATATTATGAACAGTTTGCTGTCTGAAACACTTTATTTATTTTATTTTTTTATCAAAGTGGTTCTATGACTTAAAATCAATACAGAAGCTAAATTCAATCCTGATTGCCTGGACTGGAGATAAGTATACACCAAGCATACAAAATATTAAAGCCATTTGTGAGCACTGAAATGCACCCAGGCTATAAATGAGAAATCAAGACAAGGAAACTTTGAGTAGAGAAGAGTTTATCCGATGTAATTGACTTGATATTTGGTGTCTGTGTGCATGGCATCGTGTTTTAGCTTCTGCCTATCAATTAATCTTGTGTGGGAACCCAGCCCAGGAAGGACCACAGACAAGCCAGACAATAAGAAATGCGGGCAGATAAACTGCAGGCGAGCTGAGGTAGGTGAGTGCGGAGACTCGGGTCGTTTACAGACTCTCCCAGGAGCACTAAACTTTCTCTGTACTCAAAAGGATGAAATATACACCATGTTATCATGCAGCATTCTCCTGTATAGGTTACGTCCCTCCCTTAGGAGAAGGGCTTTAGAGTGAAAATATCATCCCCCGCAGCAAATTGACTTACTAAAGAGATAAAGGACAAAAAGAGCAAAAAGTGAACCTTCATAAAGGACATGCAACAGCTCCATTTCACTAAGCCTAGTTCTTTTGGAACCCAGGTCCCTTCTGCTCGTTGAGCTGAAGTCTCAAAGGCTTGGTTTGTCATCGTTTCATTGCTTTTCCTTAACGATTGAACTCCCTGGCCACTCAAATATGTATTCTGTCCATTACTACTTCAGATGAATGTTTGACCTTCAGCTGAACTCTCCAAGACTAAAATTGATTTGCAGAAGGGAGAACTCTGTGCACTCGTCGTACATCTTAGTTTGAGACTTCTAAATATATCCAAGATGAGGGGAAGGTGATTTGGGTGTGAAAATGTGAAAGTTTCCAACAGGCATTCATTTAAAGAGTTTAAATACTTGGCAATTATTTATACTACTACCAAAATAATTAAAGACTAAGTGGAACTCAGGATTTTGAACTGCATAACTGTACTGTACTCCTGCAAATCAAATATTTCAGGAGGAATGAGTTGTCCCTCCTGATATTGAAGTAGATGCACAAATCCAGGGCTGAAAAATACCAACCCTGTTTCTCACATGAAGCAAAAATACAGACTTGGTAAGCGAGAATGTGTGCACCTGTACAGCACCACTGACCTGGCATATATATCTGCATTTTGGAGACAGGAGGAGCTGGTGAGGCAGATGGTGAGGTGACGAACTGAAGCCAGATTGTCGAAACTAAATGTGTGAACCTCTCACACCGTAATTTCATTTCAAACTGCGACGTGGTAAAATATCTATTTTATGATAAACATTCAAACTTATGCTTTCCATTTAAAATGGAACGGCAGCTAAAATCTCAAATGAAATTTTCCACTAGAGCCCTGAGCTGAACTCTGCTGCCACTAACGTTCACTGTGAGCTGTGGAGAGCACAGCAGCTGCTGAAATGTGGAGAAGCTGCAGGAATGTGGCAGGTGGCGGCTTTCAGTAAGGTCAACCTTGGTTTTTTTGCCAGTACTGACTGAAATCCTTTCACTCCACCCACATTAACCAGGTTAACTGAAGAAGTTATTACCATCTGTTTGAAAAATCTAATCATAAAACCAAATACGTAATATAATTAAACAGCGTTCAATTACTGCACATGTATTATTGCATTAGTCTGGTTTAAAAGATCAAATTTTCCTTGTGTGCAAACAAAGACGTTGCAAAGGTAAGTGATTTGTAAATATTTTAATTTCACTTGAATGTATTCACATTTTTTCAAGTTGAAAACAAAAAAACTCCAACTAACTTTATTGAGATCTGTAGTGACAAACACGAAGAAAAAAGATTAGTCAAAGTTTTCTGATCTTCTTAAAAAAACAAAATCTGAAAGGTGTGGCATGCATTTGTATTCAACCCCCAGCTTCCATATCAGTTTTAGGTCATTTGAGGTTCATCTCTGCCGGCTTTGAAAATTCAAACGAAAATATTTGCCCATTCTCCTTACATAACAGCTCAAGTTTAATGGAGATGGATGGAGATTTTCTGAACAGCAATTATCCTGACCTAGACTTTGACTAGGTCATTCTAACACATAAATATATGTGAAACGAAACCATTTTATCGCAGCTCTGGCCGTATGTCTAGTGTCATTATCCTGCTGCAAAGTAAACCTCTGCCCCAGACTCCCGAATGGTGCAAATAAATTTTTGGATTATTATTTTGTTATGACCAAAGGATCCCCATTAGCAAATTTTAATGTTATGAGCTAATCCATGTTGTTTATTTCTGTTGACAGTGATTTGAGTGTAACAGCCATCCAGTATATCCATCATCTGTCTGTATTAACCTTACCGCTAATTGGTTCTGGACCAGTGCCACCACTCCCTTATCCCTCCAGTCAAATTTGGCCGGGAGCCCCGCTCTGGTCGATCCAACGAAGCCAGGAGCACTGCTGCTTTCTGCTCGAAGGTAAACATCTGCAAATAAAGATCCAGTCCAGACTCAATCCTGGATACAAAGATCCACTTTAACAACGGCTCTTCCCTCTAGAGCCAGACAACATGACTAAACACATTTAGAAGAAGTGATTTCATAAAAGATCTTCATAGTGCCTTAACTTGCTAGTTTGCAAACACTCAGTACATGCAACTAATTCAATTCTGCAAGCTTCAAATCCACAAGGAATTTTCCTCTTACCCTTAAATTCCATCTGTGAAAGGTCAGAGAACTGGTTAATGCCATATGTAGCAGACTGTGTCTGCCTGGAAAATGAGTTCAGGTATAGATGTCGCACTGCAGCATTCTGTAAAAACACAGGTAACAAATGCTGGATGATAGTTTACCAAGTAAGAAAGCAACGTTGAAATATTTTCTAGGAATAAAGAAAAACAGAGGGAAAAAGAACAAAAAGAAAAAGAAGAAAAGACAAGGGGAAAAACAGAAAAATACAAAAACTAAAATACAAATTTTTAAATGTTCTCATTAGATTAAAAAAGGAAAACAATGGATGAGGAGTGAAACTGTTCATGATAACAACCAAAACAATATTATTCATTTATCACATATTTTAAAATATTTGCATTGTGTTACATTAGATTGTAAGATGGTTAAACATCAGTAATGTCTTGCAAAGCTTCTCTCACAACCTTTTTCACATTTTGTTACAACTGGAAACGTAAATGTTTTTCATTAGGATTTTTTGTGACCGAGCAAAACAAAGACGAGGTCTGCAATGTGGCTCCAGAGCCACAAGGCTCTTTGGGCCGCCCACTGTGGTTCTTACAAAACCAAATAAGTCATTAATTATAAAGAGTATAAGGGTGGGTTTAGCAGCTAACAAATACCTAGAACAGAGCACCGGTGGTACAAGGATTTTAAAATATTTGCATCTGCATTCTCTCACAGCCCGTTTCACATTTTGTTACAACTGGAAACTTGAATGTTTTTCATTAGGAATTTTTGTGACAAAGCACAAAAGAATATTGTAAAGTGTGCTGTAAATCCTATAAAGCGTCACACTATGCGCTTTATATTTTTAACTATTTTTTTTTTTACATATTTATTGAAAAGGTTTACTCTGTTGAAAATAAATGATTTTTCCCTCAGTGAGACGTTGATTAATTTTGTTATAAAACAAAAAAAAATAATTTAATTTCATTTAAAAATAATACTTCTAATAATTTTTGGACATGTTTTTAAAATCTTTTTCTGTGGGTTTGGTAATTAGGAGAAAGTGGCTCTTTTATTTGAAAAGATTGCAAATAAAGAGTTAGAGGACGCAAATATACACATAAATATAACTTTGGAGATTTTTATTTTTACAATATTAAAATTGTGAATACAGTTCCACTTCCAATTATGGACATTGTTTTGCTTTGTCACATAAAACTTTAAGACTCGTGTCTGTAAATTCAACGAGGAATGAATACTTTAGCAGGACACTAAATAATTTGAACTGTGACTTCAAGTATTCAACTTTTGCAGGAAATGAACTGCGCTGCTATTTTTACCACTTTACGTGTCAGATTATGATTTTCCTAAACAGAAAGCAGACAACCGTTTGTTCAGCTTTCACACAGTTGCACGCTTACTTTAGAACAGTCTCGAGTTAAAACAGGACAAAAACATTCTCTCTATATCTCTCTCTCTCATCACAAATCTCTTACCTGAAAATTGATTTGACGGCGGCTAAATTCCTCACTGTTGACTTCATACAAACGGTGAAACTTCTTCCTGAACGAGTCGAAATCAACCCCAGACCCATTTAAATTGGCAACACTTTCACCAAAACAAGCAGCAGTTACTAAAATAGCCGAAAACATTCGCAAAACCGCCATTAGACGAATAAACAACAGCTAAACACGGAGAAGCAAACACAGGAAGAAAGGCCGTTTAATGTTCGCGGAAAAGGTGTTCGGTCACGCTGCGCGCACGCGCAGAACTACAGAGGCGTTTCCAGGGAAACGCTGACAATGTGGCTCCAGAGAACTGGTGCAAAAACAACTTGTTAAATATGATAATATCACAGTTCAAACCAAATCCATTATCACTTCTTCAAGAATCAACCAATCAGTACTTATAACGCAGCCTACAGTTTATATTTGCCGCAGAGATTTACAGATAAAAGCAAACATGTCTGACAGGATGAGAAACTGAATTGTTGTGAAATGGTGAAAGGCAAATACAAACTCCAGTCTACATTTGATTCAAATAACTGTTATTAAAAAGAAAATAAGTATTAAATCTGGTAAAGTAACTGTAAGACTAACTTAAACTAATGCAACAAATATATTTTAACTTAAGTACTTATTTTCTTTTATATCTAACAGCCATTTGCACATATATTTGTTCATTTCTTTTAACCTGAGAATGTTGAGTTGAATAACTACAGTATTATTTTTCATTGTAAATTTGTCCTTATTGCAGTCTCTTCTCTTATTTATGCCTTTTTCTTTTGTGCGACTATGCATGCTTCCACTTATGCTTAGTCTGGTGTTTTCACTCAGGTGGGACATTAAAGACAATTTCTATTCTATTCTATTCTATTCTATTCTAAGCCAAACCAAATTGATACATTTTGCTTTTAAATCCACCACAAGAGCCATAAAACATAATTGAATCAATGTCTTTTTCTTCTTTGCTCTATTCCTAATATGTTTAATTACTTTTACCGAGTATTTATTGAGACAGTGTGCATTAAGAATTTGATTGATTAAAAATTATGTACTATTAGATTTTAAAACAAAAAACCCGTTTATTAAATCTTACAAGAACCATATTTTTTAAGCATATATATATATCATTTACTGTTACTAAAGGTTAGATTCTAATGACCAAACAGGTACTTCTGTAATTCTCATAACTTGTGAACACAAACACACACACACACACACACACACACACACACACACAGGCAGTGTTTAATAACATTGCAGTAGCTGCTCTCAGGCCCAGTAGCAGCTGCAGGGCATTTTTTTGCAGGCTGCACTCTGTCAGGTCTGGACGATCAGAGAGTACAGTGGAAGAAAAGTAGGCAACTCTTGTGCCTTTTGGAGCAGCATCTGGTCCTGCCTTCTTCATAAGCAAAGCTCTTTGGAGGAAATGTCAGACCGAGCGGTGGAACTCACCAACAAGCCTTTCGCAGTCCAGTTGTCCAATGTCTATCTTAGCATTTTGGCACTGTTCTGCTTCAAGCTCTTTGTTAAGATTTCTCTCAACTTGCTGACATACTTCTATATAGTCCGTGGGAACCGTAAAGAAGCTGCCCGGATATCAGCAGAGTTCTATGACTACGGTCAACAACACAGTGAGTACCGGGAGAAAAGTTTTTGAATAACTGTGTTGAAGCTGTTTATCATAAAACTGGGTTATTTGAAGTAGAATATGATGTGAAATATGACACAACTACAGGTCTGTATTTAAGGGAGTCTCATGGTGACACTTTTGACATCACCTGTAAGGTCAGACGTAAGAAATCCTCCTGGTTATAAATCAAGGGCACATGCACCATATTTACATGATTTCTGTGTCATAAACACCATTTCACTTATCCATTTACTATAAAAGCCATTAATTATATGCCCATTTATAGCAGGGATCTGAATTAATGCCTACTTTTCTTTCATTTCATGCTTAATAGCCACTTATAAATCCTGAAGTATTCCATTTTAAACGAAGACTTGATCGACCCAGCAGCTTTCTCTCTAATATAATAATAGAATCCAGTCATGATATCCTCCCTCCGCCGCTCCCTCCGCCCCCCTCAGCCTGCCCTACTTTCCATTCCCAGCTATGCAGAGCACCCTGTCACACTCACACAGCAACCAAAACAACACTGCACATTCTCGGGGACAAGCGCCGCGGAGACACATTCTGGGGCAAGACAGACACGGCAACAACATAATCTGTAGCTATCATTCAAAGGGAATACCAATTAGCTCAAATCAGGATATTAGTCACGCTCCTGTAGATACGGTCTTCCTTGTTAGGAGGAATCTGTTTGATGTCTCTCTGTATGTCTGTATTTGAAATGGCAGTTGAGGAAAATATGCTGCATGAATAAAAGGAGGAAGTTCAGTTGATTGTTATCTATAATTTATGATGAAAATGGAGGAGGAGAATAATGAAGATGATAGAGTGTGGAATGCATCAGCTGTTATTCTGGATATTGACTCAGGTGTGTCTGGAGGGGTGCAATTCACATTACACAATAAGGACTTGAATATATATCAAAAGGTTAGAACCAATGCAGCTAAAACAATATGTCTTGTTGGATTAAGCATCACAGGGACAGGTATTATTCTGCATTGTAGTTTCTAAAGGTGTGTTTCTCCTCTGGACAGCATGACGTATCAATCTGGAATAAATGTGGGGAGAAGCAACCACTGAATTTATATTCCCCTTGCAGGATCCTGGGCGGACCGCTCACCCCTCCACGACGCTGCCAGTCAGGGCCGCCTCCTCGCCCTGAGGACCCTCATTTTACAGGTGAAGGGAACACAATCTCTCAGAGGGTAATGTCTGTCCCTTTATCTGCAAGCATGTTGGGCTTTTGTTGCCACCTTTGCTGTTAAATTGCGCTCAGTGCCTTTGTAGACTCGGTGTCTGATAAAGAGATAGAGGAGTGGAAAGTGTGGGGTAGAAGTCATAGTGAGCTGCATACACAGTCTCTTGCAAAAATATTCACATCCTTTGAATTTTTTTGCTGTTTTTGTCACATTAAAAGAACAAACTTAAATAAATTCTGTTGAGATTTTATGTGACAGACAAAAACAAACTATAAAATTGTCATGCATATTTTTTAACAAACATCATGCAGTGGGGACGCTAAATATGGGACAATTCTGAAAGAAAAACTAAGACAGGATCTCAAAGACTCGTTCACTTTCTGTCAGAATAACCTTTGACATACAAAAGAGTTCAGATCAAACATGTTTGTGTTAGAATGGCCCAGTTTTTGACCAGACCAAATTTAAATGGTGAATCACTGGTAAGACTTTATTGTGTACAGATGTTACCCATCAAAACTAACTGAGTTTGAGTTATTTCACAAGAAAGGCAAGTCAAGATGTCAAACTTTTGTAAGAAAATAACCCAAAAGATTTTGACTGATGGGAAAGGTATTTCTACAAAGTCGTGCCACATTTTTATGCCATTGCTCATAAAAAAGTTGAAAATATTATGCATCTTTCTCCCTCAATGTTATAGTGCACTGCTTTGTGTTGGTTGATCACAAACAGATCCCAAAACTTCTGTTTGAAGCTGAGACACATTGTGATGTGTGTTCTGTTGCCCCAGCATCAGTAGGCCTCAGGTTTATCTGTGTTAGAGGCTAAAACTGACTCAATGCAAAATGAAATATTCTTATTTTCTATATCATTCTCAAAGAAATGCTGGATTAAAAACTGCAATCTTCAATTTGTTCTTCTTCCGCTCACTCACAGAAGACCATGCGCTGAAGTTTGAGATGCTTTGTTCACATCAGACACATCAATGACAACATGACTGTATTCTCATGGTGAATTACTAGAATTTTAACCAGATTTCAGTTTGATCTTCACTTTAATTAGCAGGCTAATTAATCTGCGGAGTTGAAATGTGACTTTGCAGTAAAGTTCAGTAATCACTCAAAGCCGTAACTGAGGATGATGGATCTGTCTTGTGCGAGGAGATAAGCTTTGATAATGTTCGTGTAATTCCCATTGTTCACCACTGGAGATTGACAGAGCGTGTCTGATGCCGAGTGTTTCTTAAAACAAATTTCCCCACTAAATCTCTCTGGCTGCTGCTGTGCTGTGTTTCCAGGGTCACAATGTGAATGTTCTGACTATAGACCATGTGACACCCCTTCATGAGGCCTGCCTCGCAGACCATGTTGCCTGTGCCAGGGAGCTCATTGATGCAGGAGCAAATGTAAGTCATATTCTGGCCTGGAGACTCTTTAATGTTGCCGTTCTGCTGAGGTCAAATGTAATTTCCATGGATGGGAAACTCCGGGAGGGGATAACAAATGAGAGATGTGCTGCTCTCCATCTACGGACACTGTAGAGCGATTAAATTGTTCCCCCTGGCGTTTGCCATTAGTCAACCTGCATTGTTAAAGATGGGCTAAAAATAACAATAAAAATGTTTTTACAGGTCAATGCATCTACAATTGATGGAGTCACCCCTCTGTTCAATGCCTGTATGGTGGGTAGTGTGGCTTGCACTGAAATCCTTTTGGAAAATGGAGCAAAACCCCAGAGCCTTGTATACCAACCTTCCCCAATACATGAAGCGACCAGCAAAGGTATAACATAACAGAATATGGTGTATTGAAAAGAAAGCCTAAAGCCAACATTAAAGCGTGAAAAACTGCTTTAGCAGGTCATAAGCTGTTTACAATCCATCCAAAGAAATAGTCATAAAAGAAAAAGAAAATATTTCTGCTTTCTAGCTGAAAAACAGCAGCCTAGCTTCATTGATGGCCTCCAATGTTTCCCCTATCAATATTTCTCCTTATCTGGGCTTACACTCAATCCCATATTTCAAGTTGTGTGTATGTCTCCTGCTCTGCTACAACACTCTTTCTAAATGTCCTGCAGTGTAAAAAACCCCACAACTTTAAAAATAAATGAACCTGACCGGAGAAGACAGCTTGGAGAATCACCTCACATTGTCGCATACAGATTACTATCTTCATGCCCCATTACTTCCAGGTCATTATGGTTGTGTTGAGGCCCTGGTGACTTGGGGGGCCGATGTGGACATGGACATTCCTCACCTGGGTACAGCGCTCTACACTGCCTGTGTCTGCCAAGAGCTGGAGTGTGCCAGGAAACTCCTGAAGGAAGGTTAGCTCGGAGCACAGTGTGGATATTTACATCTCCTCAGAGACAGATGCAAGTCCGCTGCATCCACACAAGTAGAAGTAGAATATGAAAGGTTAGGATATAAATCCTTACCCTGAGGAAATGCATTCTTACAAAGTCTAAAAAGACTCTAAACAAAACTTTAATGCACCTGAAACCAGAAGTTTACATACACCAAATAAAAAGACAAATATACCTTTAAATAATCCAAACTTCTCTTCTCTGAGGGCCGTTATGCTTACCAAAATTATGTCTGTTTTCTCATTTCTACAATAACGAGAGAGAGAATATGTCAGACATTTATTTGTTTCAAAATTAAAAGAATAATTACTATCTCTTTAAACAATGAGGGTAAGCCCAGATGATGACGTCAGGGCTTTTGAAACTTCTGATACACACTGGTTTCTGGTTTGATACTGGGAATTGTGGCTCTGCACCAGTCTGCTTCATCCCTGAGAACAATTTCCAGATGTTTGAAGGTGCTGCAGTCATTTATTCAAACAATCAAACACAAGTACAAACATAATAAGAATGTCAAAAAAACAGAAAAATAGAAAAAAATATACAAAAAAAATGAAACATAAAAGCATTAGACAAGAAGGTGGAATATGAACTCAATATTATGATCAATAATTTAAATACTGATACAGTAAATGATACTGCACATGTAGGGGTACTTCACATTTCCAGAAGTATATAGGACATTTAAACCTGTTTCATAGATAGTAATAAACCAGATCATACATAACAGGTAAAGTGATGTAAAAAGTTATAGTTATAAAGCATATTAGATTACAGATGAACACCAAACTAATTCCTTATTAAAAGTGAAAATCACACATCATTTTTCTTCCACTGTACAATTATCTTATGCTGTAAAGTGACAAAATATGAACAAGTTCAAGTGGAAAGAATAGGAGAGAATAGTTGGTTGTTAGTAAACAATCCACACACAACATATTGTACAGCTTATTCTCAGCTGACTGTTCATGCTTATAATCTTGTTACTCTCGATTAAAGGTAATGAGATGAAAAAGTTCTCAGGGTTAAAGGATTTTATGTGAAATGTGGTGAATTTGTAGATTTACCTAAAAAGACACAGAAATCTGAAGCTTGGAGCTTAATGGTTATGAAGAAAAAGCTGTACACGACCTCAATCTGATCTCAGATCATTATTTTGTTCTTCATACAGGTGCAAACGTTCAGAAAGGCAAATCCTTGGATTCGCCTCTACACGCTGCAGCAGAGAAGGACTGCACAGCCGTGGTGAAGCTGCTGCTGGACTTTGGGGCTGATATTAACGCCAGAAACACAGAGTATCAGAGGCCAGTAGATGTGGCTCCACCCAGCAGTCTGACAGAGGGCTTCCTGCTGCTCTACGAAGGTACGACTCATTGCTGACCTGCGTTTCAACTTGGCTTCATGATTCCTCACATCCAGGCTACTTCCAGTGAAAACGTCATTATTTCCTGATTTGTTACAAACAATTTTCAGGTCAGATTTTTGTGCTTTTTTTCACAGCTACGCCGCGCCTGCTGAGCCAGTTGTGTCGTCAGTGCATCAGAAGCTGCGTAGGCCGCGACAGACTCCACCTTCTTTCTCACCTTCCTCTTCCCAACAGGCTCAAGAACTACCTGCAGTACCAATGACCAGCAGAACCAAGACACAGTGCGCCTAAATGGACTCTATGAAATATACCTTTAACTAATCTAAACACATCAGAACCGGTTTGGCCGTAATGCTGTGGTCCCAACACACCATAAGGGATTATTTCAACCAGACACAGAGCAGAAACTGAATAAAGGAAGCACCCAACTGCACCAACCAACCAAAAAATGCACTTCAGCTCAGAACTTTACATCCACCCATCATCAGAATCAATGCCGTGTAAATGTGAGAGCAGCAAACTGTGTCCAAGTTGTGACCCTCTAGCTGTAGACGGTCTTTCTTGGTCAGTCCATGCCAAACATGCTTCACTGTGGACAGTGACATCGTCTTTTAGCTTTTTCCACTTAATGATAGCCTGGAGCCGTGTTGGCTGTCCCTGTACTCATGTCTTTCATTTTAGCTGGGCAGTTTGATTGAGAAGAGTGAAAATTGGACACAACAGGGGGAGTCTAATGGGCCAGTGAACCAAAACACACACCAGCACCAGCTTTGTAATACATAAAACAGGCGGAATAATTTTTAAAATCACCCAGCTTCAGCTCTATTAATAATTCATGCACTATGCTTAAAGCAGGGTCAATACAAAGAAAAATAAAACAAACTTTCCCATTTCTAAAAAGAAGAATGGTTAAATGTGTAACCAGAATCGTGTCAGATTCTTGTTAATGGTTTTCCTGTAAATTACTAAAGAACATTTATCCAAACATTATTGGATGAATCTTAATTTTTAAGCCTGCATGTGTAATTATTATTATTATTATTTTTTACCGTGAGTAGATTACAGAAAATCCACAAATAATTCAAACATCTGCCCCCAGTTTATGTTTTTAAAACCACTCTGAAGTATAAAGTGTGCAAAATAATCATGGTTCAAATCAACAATGCATGGATGTAAACTTCTGACTGGGACAGTTTACAGTAACGTTACTGAATGTGAAGGGAATTGCTGCCTTGTTAGTTCAAGCAACTAAAACCACATGAGCACTTTATAATGGAAAAATATTGTTTTAAGAGGTTTTCATATAAAAATAACATACTACAGTATTCATGAACAAGTTTCTTTTATTTGATATTGTAAGCACTGAACACTATTGATGATTTAAAGTTGACTCTTGTGCATTCATGAGTTTTTTGTTTATGTTGCCTTGATAAATAACCTTTATATAACATTGACTGAAGAATAAACATTTAGACTGAAACATCTCATTGTCAATTGTAGGTGAAATAAAACGTGTGTGCCTTTGAAAGTAATTTAGTATTCAGAAACGCTTTGCTTTGTATTTCCCTTCAAAACTGTTAATTGTCCGCTAGATGGCAGCAGAGGTTAAGCCGAGAACGAGAAGCCAGGTTGGTTGCCATAGAAACGGAAAAACAGAAACAGGCCATTTCGGGGGGAAGCTTAACTGCTGGTGGAGTAAATGTTAGCGGTTTCCAAGAGCTCATCTTGATTCATCTTCACCTGAGGAAATGTCTTATTCTCAGGGTCATAAGACAGGAGTTGACAGAGAAGTCATCAAGTGGCTCCAAGATCTGGAACTATCATTTCACCCAAAGAATCTGCGAAGGTATATCAATAACTACACTAATAGATAATATAGTATAATAAAAATATGTGCTCCAAGCTGATGAAATGTAAATAACACCATCTTTTTCCCCTGAATGCACTCTAACTTTAAAATTAGTCGCTTCATGATGAACAATACAGTTTGCTTTCTTCCAAAACCTCTAGAAATGTCAGCCTACCTGTGCGTACAGATATTGTCAGAACAATTTGTAAGCTGTATGTAACCTGAGAAGATCTGAGTATAAAATAATCTAATAACTTTCTTCTTATTTTCTTCTCATACATCACAGTCTTATGCTTAAATAAATGTCAGTGTCAAATTTATTTATATAGCACTTTAAAAAGAGGTGTAAAATTGCACCAAAGTGCTGCACAGGAACGACGATAACGCAAATTGATAAAAACAGCGTATCAAAACACTGCTTCAAATAAAAGCCAAAATGAGTTAACATTTATCTGTAAGTAAATAGGAGATTTGTGTTTTTGTTTAAATAAAGGCAACATGTATTTCATTCATTACTTCTATTAGAATTTAATTTGTAAATTTTGCATTTACAAATTAATGTACTTGATTCATACTTTGATTATTTTAATGGACATTTAATTCCTTCCACAACTCATTTTAATGGTGTCCTCTCCTCCACTTCCAGGGATTTGTCCAATGGTTACCTGGTTGCCGAGATATTTTCTCGTTACTACCCCCATGACATCTCAGTATACTCATATAGCAATGGAGTATCATTTTCCTCCAAGCAGAAGAACTGGAGCCGGATACAGAAGGTAAGAGTTATTAAAATCTAAAAAATAAGAGCTGTTTTTCACATCCGGTTAGCATGTGGGTAAAATAGATCAAATATGCATGCAAACAAACCTTTAAAATAGGAATATTATAAATATAAAACAACTTAAAATATATATATTTAATGAGAACTCATTGTAATATTTCTATGGACTATTTGTGCTCAAAATTGTTATTGCTCCAGTTTTTGAAGAAGAAGAATCTGGAGCTATCAAAGGAAGCAATCTATGGAAGTATACACTGTGAACCAGGAGCAGCTGAGGCGTTGGTGCAGGACATTTACAACATGCTGACCAATGAGAAGTAAGATCAGTTAAACCTACTTATCTTATCTTATCTTATCTTATCTTATCTTATCTTATCTTATCTTATCTTATCTTATCTTATCTTATCTTATCTCATCTCATCTCATCTCATCTCATCTCATCTCATCTCATCTCATCTCATCTCATCTTATCTCATCTTATCTTATCTTATGATGTTGCTCTTTGAATTTATCAAAGTCTTGATGGGTTTTTGTATTTAAACCTAATTAATGTGTCACATCCACAAAATCAATTCTTGGTAAAATAAAGAAGAAAGACAACAGATGACCAACTATTCACTCTCTTCTCAGTGTCACAGATGTCCAGGGTCAGCAGTCACAACAGTCCTCACTGACTCGCTCCACGTCATCAAGGTCCTTCGGGAACAATTTGGTAGCTGCAGGAATCATGGCCGAGTCAGATGTCAGTTCAAACCAGAGGAAAGAACAAATCAGCAGGGGCGAGAGGCAGCTGGAACAGACAGCTGCAGACAGGTCTCTCCCCACCGGTGGGTCACTCATGGGTCATCAGGTCTTTCTTGGTCTTTCTTGGTCTTTTACAAAGGTGGCAGCAGCAGTTAGTTTTCACACAGCTTAGATGAACTGGTAGAAGACGACAGTCACATCGACTAAGATAAAGGAAGTTCATTAAGAGGGTGAGATTTGTTTGCATATTTGTTTATTGTTGCAGATATTTACAGTGGCCCTGAGGTGCAAACCACGTCAGCAAATTGAAGCACAATTACAAATCACAAAAGCACTATGAAAGTGCTACAACATTAACAAAAGCTCTACAACATTATTGAAAGTGTTTGGATCACCGAGAACATTCATGTTTTTAAAAAACACGTTAAAGCCAGAGTAACTTCTGGTTCAAAAGTAAAAACGAGCTGTAGTCCAATCAGTGATTTCTGATTTCCACTGGGACAGTTTCAGATTTCCTCTTCAGTTTTGTTCATGTTGTAGAGGTTTTGTAATTTGTAATTGTGCTTTCAATTTGCTGAAGTGGTTTGCACCTCAGGGCCACCGTAGATATTAATATGCTATAAGCATAAATAGAAAAACTATAAGCACAAAAAAGACGTAAAGTTTCTCCCCAGGCTGCTGCCATTCTTTTCCGGAGACACACTCTGGTCAGAGTCCACATCCAGGATAATGTTTTATTCATATCCTATGCCTTCAGTATCTATAGGTATATTGGCTTAGTTCATGTTTCTTTGTAGTCAAATAAAAATGAGGACTCCATGTGTTTTAATAACTGATAAAATATACTCAGTTCCATATCTGTATTTTCTCTTTTGTTCAGACTCGTCAACATGGAGAGGAGCTCCTGTTTCCTACAAGGAGATAAAAGTGAACCAACCTGTCAGAAATTCAATGGTGAACCTTTCACTCTCACTGCATCACAGTCTGAATATTCATCAACTGATTTGCAGAATTGGTGAAGTATAATCTCTCAGTAAAACTATGTCAAAGAATGATTACTTTAGTTATAAAACAGTTTGAAAAACAAGCAATGAAATGTAGCTTATTTTATGGTACAGAGCCTCTTTGTTTGCAGTGTCTGTTTGTACCAGTAGGTGGCAGCATTGTGTGGTCATTTTGACAGCAGCTGAAAGAAAAATAAAACAGTGCATGTAGTTCATAAATGAACCTGCACTGCCACTATTCTTATGGAACCTTGAGAGTTTATTCAGCTTTATACAGAAACACTATTTTTTTTCTTAATAGGCATTTTAAAATAAATAACTGAATGTTTTGAAGTTCATTTTATTCTGTTCTCTCACTTCAGCCACCCAACTTGCTGATTACATAATTACAATAAAATAAAAAAATAAAACACATTGATTATGCTTTCTTTTTTTCCACACAGTTCTTACTTTTGGTTTAAGGTGTTTCAATTTAATTAATGCTAAATTGAACACAATCTAATCCAGTCCAAATCTATTTGGTACAATTAATTCCCATGAAGTCTATTAATATACTGAAACCAGCAGAGTTCACTGATGTTTCTCTTTTCTTTTGCAGCTATCCCCCTTTTTTAAGACAGATCACTCAAACATTAAATGCAAGAAGAAGAAGAAAACTCCAAAAGAGCCAGAATCAGAATGACCGACCATCAACCTCCAACATAAGGACTAAAACGCTTTTAATGCTTTGCAGCCCTCGAAAATAAAATGTTCTCAAAAATCTGTATGTTTCACATAAAGCAGTGATTTTGGCTCCTAATTGTGTTGGAAGATAAATCCTTCCACCATGATAACACTACTGCCATGTCAGAATTTTATTTCCTTAAGGGATATTTTAAATTAAATTTGGAAAAAGTTAGCTGTGCTGTGTGTTTCATTGAACATGTACACACAACATCATATTTAGTTTAATTAGCTCTATTGTATACTTTGGTAGTTACAAAATAGCTAAAATTGTCATTTAATCTTTTTAAATTTGGAAATTTAAAGCATCCACACTGTTTTTAGACAATTTTGCCCAATCAGGTCAATGCAAGAGCCAACACTGCATGCAGAAACATCCATACCCTTTCCACTTTTCCAGGTTTGTTGCATAAAAATATCCCAACATTTCAACATCTCCTGGAGAAATGCATCATCTGAATATGGAAGGAGAAATGGCACAACAGCAAGTAGGAAAAGGTGATCTGCTCAAATCAGACTAAAACTGAATGTTTGAGGTTCAACTCAAATTCTATGGCAGAAAACTAGAGCGGCTCATTACTCTGGTCACATCCTTTCCATCATTAAACGTGGAAGTGGCAGCGTCATGCCACAGAAATGGTTTCTTCAGCAGAGACAGAGTTCTAGACAGGATGAGAAGAAAGACAGAGGCAGATAAATGCAGATGGAGATAAATGCAGGACAGTCGAGGAAGAAACCAGAGGACTGAGACCTTCCAGCAGAACCAGCAGCCAGAGATGCAGACAAATGTTTAAAAAATAGTTCAAATTAATGTGTTAGAACCTAAAATCCCAATGAAAATGTGTGGCAAATATGAAAAATTAATAGTCAAATTTGCAGACCCATTCTATAAATTAGAATATTGCTAAGAAGCCCATTTATTTTATAATCTTTATCACTAGAAAAAACACATTCTATAAATTAATTACGCACAGATGGATGTTTGAAAGCCTTTAATTTTGTGAAGATTTTCTAATGAAAAGTCTCTTTAATATCAAGTGAAATGTTATTATTTTCAAAAGATTCCTTTAATCTGACAAACAAGCCCCATCAGGATGCATATGTTAATTTATGACTGTATTGGGACAACACATAAGAGCCAGCCCCACAGGTCAAAGTTCAATGGTTTTATGTGCATGTTTTAGATGGATAAATGACGCGAGAAAACAGCTAAAGAAGTCATTTATGTTTAAAATAAAAAAGTGACATTACAGAGCGATACATCAAATTTATTGTGCAAAACATTTCAGAATGCAGTGTGGTCGTAACCCAGATCAATTGACACCTTGACAGCTCTGTGCACTTCTGGTTGAATAAATCAGTCTGATCAGAACCTTTTATGTTTTCAGTCATTTAGTGATGATGAGACAGATGCAGCAGAAAAATGCTTATTGTACTCATATTTACAGGTAAGAAACATATTTAAAATTACAAAAGGTTTGCATAGTGACTTTTTCCATGAATTTTTAGTTCTTGACCCAGCAGGGTTTTCTCTGGCACGGTGAATGAATGAATGCCTTTAAAACACTGAAGCTCTTTCTGGGTGTATAGACTTGCCGTTTCCTCTCAGTGGACACCAAACAATCAATACAATCAATTTTTATTTGTGAGATTCAAATTATTTATGATTCAACAGCTTTTCAAGAAAAAAGTGTGATTTTTGATAAAAGAGCTTGACTCTGCACACTGACTGGTTCAGATTAAACTGTTTCTGGTGCCAAAGCCTTTCACAGTCACTTGGACTAAGATGCCTTCTCTGCTCCCAAACCTCTGAGCTCTCATGAAAGCTTGGCGTAAAGTACAGTTGAGCTGTGAAGCCAGTGAGAAATGGATGTCAGGATGATAAGTGTTTCTGGCAGAGTGCCTGGCCTCTCCTGTGGTCTAAGAGCCGCGCTTTCAACAGAGAGATAGAACAATGCTGGAATGATATGATCTCCACATCCTCAGCCGACTCTGGGCTGTCGCTTTCAGGGGGCAATCCCACTCAGGATGTCATCCACTTGAAAAGTGTTTTTCTGCTCCACTAAAGCAAATAAAACGCATTTGATTGGTCACTGATAAACTTCATTAAATTAAAACTGAATTCCAACAAACATCCTGAAGAAAATAACAAACTTTAAATTGTCACAAATTTGAGATTTTAAAACATCCATGATCTTATAATAGAATTTATGTTTAAAGGGTATTTCTCTCTAAGATACCCATTATCATGAAAAAACAATTAGCGGGCAACATTGTTTTTGTTATCGTCTTTATAGTGATGAGATTCTGGGTGACATTTGATATTTTTCAATCTAAGCCGTTAATGTTTCACAGATTCTGCCTATTTGTGGATTTGTATAGAGCATATCTAAAATATTTGAAAGAAAATGCAGTTTGCGAAGCTGAAATACCTTAATATGCTATTGGCCGGCGTTTGCAAAACAATCAATCCAGGAGCACCGTTCATCTTCTTTGGTGGTATTTGGTTGAACCCCAAGACGATAAGGAAGACCAGATGTTAGTTTCTGCTGTTGTACCAAGACAGTTTCCACTGGATGTATAATGCATGCTAGGTAATATTTGGTGTTTGAACTATTAAAATCAACATTTAAAATTGCTTTTAGAGGGGTCTCAAGTATTAGATGTCAGCTTTTCAGTGACACC
Source organism: Alfaro cultratus (assembly GCA_903066825.1). Lineage (NCBI taxonomy): Eukaryota > Metazoa > Chordata > Actinopteri > Cyprinodontiformes > Poeciliidae > Alfaro > Alfaro cultratus. The sequence continues at coordinate 78,601 of CAEFZX010024742.1, read as the reverse complement.
TGTAGTCTTTACATTTTGCCTGATTTGCTTTTTATTTATTTATTTGAATTAAGCCATAATGTCACATAAGGAAGCAGGTTGCCTTAAAATACATCCTGGTGTGCCTCCATTGAACTCCGATGTTGTCCACTGTCTTTTTAAAGGGTTCAAGTCCCATATTGTTTAAATAAGAATAAATTTTAATGAAAGTATATTTTGGAATATGATTAAAGTAATAAAAGACTTTGACATTAGTAGGAAATCCAACTAATCACGTTGTTAATGCTAACTGACATAAACAGGACATGTTCAGTTTGATTTAATGTCAAGGAAAAAAGGGATATCTGTCGTTTTATAGGTGCGCGTAAATATCTGATTTTCTCTATGTGACATGCAGCAGCTCCTTCTGGTTTAATGACAATGTGTGTTTTTTTTTTTCACAGCCTCCCCCAAAGGAGCTGCAAACTGATCTCCTTAATCTTTCAGGACCTTTAGATTTCCCTCAGCCTGACTGGGCATGAACACACATCAGCACTTAAACGGAGGAGTCCGCCGCTGGTTAACTTCTGGAGATGAGGGACGGTGAAAATCTGAATCCGGATCCTCGGTGTCAAACTTCCCCTTCGGAAAAAAATCATATTGTGAAAACTAACAATGACAAACGGGATAAGCTGCTTCACACAACAGTTACAGCAGAAGGTTTATATTTATCCTGCACCAACTTGTCTCTCCAACTAGGCAATATCTCAGGCCTGGTTGCTATGGCAACTGGAAAGCCCATACTGGAGAGCGACCAGGACACATTAATAAGCTTAGTGCGAGGTTCTTTGGTTCCTTCTGTTGGTAATAGGCACAAGCAGTAGCTTAGGCTTTCAAGGAGCCTATTATGAAATAATATTTAAGCACATTAATCTAAGATAGAAAACATAGGCCTTAAATCATGTTAAAATATTAAAATAAATTGCATCTGTTATGAAAATAGAGAAAGACAAGTTGAATGTTAGAAAGCAACAGTGCCTTAAAATGCCCTCAGAAAGTGTTTCACCATCTGCTGAGTTTTCCTATCAGCTTCACGGCACCCAGAGCAGAAGAATCTCTGCTAGTGAGGGCGTGTGTGTGTGTGTGTGTGTGTGTGTGTGTGCGTGCGTGAACATGACTGGCCAAAGGGATATTTTGGAGCTTTGGAAGCTTAGGATTCCCCCACAGAAACACAACCCTCCCCCATTTCCACGCAGCAAATCTCTCATCCCCATTAACAAAGCAACAATAAGCTGATCTGTAGTTATCCAGGACAAAGGTTGGGACTTTGCGTCTGTCTGTTAGCAAAGCAACAGCTGTGTGAAAGTCATGTGCATGTCAGATTGGATGCTTTGTTTCTGCAGACCCAACATCATATTAATCCATTTCTATTAATTCAGACTCATAATCTGCTGCAGATTCTGCTGAATGTAAATATAAAATGAAAACAAGAAACATAAAACTGAAGAGCCTAGTCCAGGAATCTCTGCAGACCCCACACATCCTGGACACAAACTAACTACAGAAAATGTATAGAATAGTATATTCATAAGCTCTTATACATTCAACATTGTTAGAAATACAACTTTTGCAATTCTACATTTTTCACAAATCACAAAAGTAGATTATTCATGTTTTTCTGACATGTATTAGTTTTGTCTGGAGTTAAGGATTCTAGATCATGTGTGATTTAAATTAGGATTTAACTACAGATGTTTAACGCGTCAATATTCACACTAACAGACAGAACATCTTGTTGCATTCACATCTGCACTCAATCTGAGCTCTGAGCCCCAGAAACTGCTCCGCTCCAAGGCTCGGCTTATTGACCTCTTAGCAGAAACAGCTTTCTTTCCCTTTCCAATGGGATCCTGAACTTTCTCCAATCCCTGAATGTTTTAATTCACCCTGAACTGCTATGATCATAAATTGTTTCTGAATATGACTGTCATATTCAGAAACTTACATTTTATCTTCTTTTTACTCACTTAGAAATTCAAAGCAACAGAAAATAATTTAGAATTATTTACTTTTAAATCATTTATCTGTATTTCACCTAGATTTTTTTTGTTTTGTATTTTTGATTAGATAAATCAATAAGTAATTAATATCCCTCTTATTTATAAAAAAATAATTCTTTATTAAATGTGAAAAAGTTAGTTGGTAAATCTTGATTTTGGCCAAAATCTTTAGTTTTATTCTTCTGACAGGACTTTGTTTCCTGACCTCTATAACTGTAACGCTCTGGACTCCAGGTGGGTTAAATATTTCCTATACGTACATTTCAGGGTTTCTAGCAAACATCTCAGTTACATGGAACAACTCTGAGTTAGATCCTTTTAATCAGCACTGAAACATTCCTGCAGGTTCCAATTAAAGATGATTTCATTCTTCATTTTTATCACATTTTATGATTTTATTTATTTCTTGGTGCTTGTTATAAAGTTGTTTGCTAATCGTTCTCTTTGTGTGGAGCTTACACTTTATTCTTGTTTCTTTTTCTTTTCCTGTAAACAACCTGGATTTACCTTGTGAATAAATGTTGCTAAACAAACTGGCCTCTCCTCGCCTTCAGATCACTGAAGGTGAAAATAAAATATGTTTCTTTGAAAAAACATCTTAGTGCACCTACTTGGTGATTGTGTAATTGAATCAGTATGACTAACAAGATTAGGAGAATCCTATTGGAAAATCAGTTGCCCCCTCCCTCATTTAGGGTGGGAATGAGTTAATGCAGCAGAGCTACAGTGTGTGTATGCGCGTGTGTGTGGGGGTGATAATGGGTGTAACCATTCTGTCTGGAAATCCAGGGGCGTTTAAACCAAGAAATGTTCAAACAAACTCAACATGACGGAGAACATGACACAGGCTGAGGGTCTCAGCAGTCTAAATCTTCTGCATGCCTCTGTGTTCTAACTTCACATTTTCCAGAAACGGGTTCACTCTCAGAAACAGGCTTTTGTTCCACATTCTCTCTGCTGCCTCATAAAGACCACCCTCTACTCAGTCCAAGCCCTCTTCCTCCTCCTCTTCCTCCGCCAGGAACCAGGGAGGTTTTCAGCACTTGCCACGGCGGCTCACAGTGGACAGCACCACAAAGACTCACTGATTCCTTTGCATCACCCAGACACTTGACAGAAACCACAGCTGACAGCCAATCTCAGCGTCCACTACAGACACAGAGACAGTGGGAAAGTGATACAAGAGAAGCAAAGAGGAAGTCTTCTGTGGATTATCTCTGATATAATTCAGATTTTCAGCCTTCAATCCAAGCAGGCTTTTTCAGTTAGTCTAAAACAGAGTCAGCAGCATGGAAGAAGACCTGGACGAGGGGCAGACCCAGAAAGGTAAGGTTTTAAATGAAACAGAGATTGTGTTACTGGTGAAGAGGCGGGCAGCTGTTTGCGGTGCGTTCTTTGTTGGGGATCTTGTCTGTGTGAGCTGTTTGGGTCGCCAGAGGGGCGTGAACGGCTGCAGCCGCGGCTGGGCTGTCTTTGTGTGCTCCATGAGGATTTCATGCTTGTCGTAACGGCTCAGAGAAAAACACGAACCAAACCGAGCCTCTGGTTCCTCTCTTTGTCTCCAGTGTTGCAATGCTTTTCAATGCTCACTGTTGATTTAATGGAGGAGCTGGTTCCTTCATTTACTTAAAACAGGAGCAACGTTTGCTTTGCTTGAAGCGCCACCACTTTCCCAGCATGAATGATTTAGTGAATCGTCAGGAAACTTTAAGGCAGGGAAGGTTGATGATTATTTATTGCTTCGTGGAGTGAAACATTTAAAACGATGCCAGTATTACAAAGGAAATCTTGACATGTCACGTCAAAAACACCTTTGTTTGTGCCTGAGCTCTCCCCTCCTGAAATCGACTTCATGTGACAGGCATGGCTTCATATGTTTGTGTTTTGCTCCCCTCCTCCAATCCCTCTCCTCTGCATCACACACACGAGCTGCAGCAGCTGCCACAGACCTGTCCTTATCATCTGATTTCTATTTGCCCACTCCTGGTGATTACAGTTCAGTTATGCACAAATAGTTCACTGTGTCTGCGAATGAGTGAGGCGGGCAGAATATAAAGCTGCAGAATCAAACCAACACACTGCAAATAGAGGATAAGGTGTGTAGGGGTGTATGGGCGTGTGTGTGTGTGTGTGTGTGTGTGGGGTGTGTGAACACACTGAGTGAACATAAAATAGAAAGACAGACTCAAGGAGTTGCAGGAATGACAGAAATATCAAAACAGAACAATTCTGGAGTGGTTTTGTGCAAAACATGTGTTATGTTTTGGGTAACATAACACATGTTATAGTGAGGTATATAGAAATACCTCCCTATATGCATCTATAACATTAATATTATTATTATTATTCAGGCTAAAGTCTTATTGATAGAGACCAGAATTTCTAAGGTAGTTAAAAATAAACAAAATCAAATCAGCCTTTTACCGTCACAATGCTAGTGATGCCATATGCTTCATACATAAATATTTGTAAATTACAGACCAAATGTAAGAGGCATATGGTTGTGCTTCCTGAATCACATAAGTGATCTATATTTTATTTTAAATAATAAAATTTTTAAAATTGATTTAAACAAATCTTTGAAATTACTTAATCAGGTCAAAGTCTCAATATGATTCATTTATTTTTTAAAACAAGAATTTGTTCATTAAGGTGATAAAATTAATCTGATGGATGACAAAATCTTTTGGTATCATAAATTTAATTATAGAAACAAAAATGAACAAATGTGTTATTTCTTGACATTTATTTACTTTATTAATCTTGATTTTGGCTCTTTATCTTACATTTGACTACTTCAGACTGACATCCTTCAAAGGATCCAGGACTAATGACTCAAAAGGACACATTCAGTTCAGTAGTGTTCAATGATGATTGGTTTACTAAAATCCAGGTCTATGAAAGCTCGAAGAAAAAAGGGATTAAAAGTTTTAATATCCTGTTATCATCTTAACTACTATATCAACTTAAAGCAGCTTTAAAACATTTGCTAAATAAGCCTCTGGTTAATAAAGATATTAGACAGAAACTTGATGCATCCGATATTAAAGTAGTGACTAACAGATCCTCTCATCTTTGAAGAGGCCACATGATCAGAATGATTTCACTGAAGAGGCGAGATGAAGACTGAGGCTGTCCACTTTGATTTCACACCCATCTTTCTGTAAAATCCTGTAATCCACTGTAACAATCATTACTCACTTACAAGCAAGAGCCACACTTTGCTGCTGAGACACAAGAGATGGAGTCTAGAAGTACTGGATCACATGGACCTTTGATTATTTAAAAAAAGTTTCCCACACAAAGAGAAAATCAATTTCTAAAACATGTTGTTAATTTCTTGTTGCTTCCATTTTGATGAGTTGCGGGTGTCACTGAGTGCACTCTGCCCGCTAATTCCCTTCTGTCTTCCTCTTCTGAGGCTGCAAATCTCAGATTATGAGTCAGATGCACCAGGTGGGTTCTGCTCATTGAGCTGCTGGCCGACAGTGGGGGTGCACTCCACACATGAAAGTGGCCAGACACCACAGAGAAGCAAAGCAGCAACCTTTTGGAAACACAAACATGAGGCTAGGATGGTTAGTTTTCCAAGGAACACCTTAAAAACGACAACATGAGGAATGAAACTGTTCACAAATAACCCAAACTGAAGTTTTGAAAATGTACCAGTCAGTGAGCTGATTGATGCTCAATGGAAAAACAGAGAAAAGCCCACCTGTCAGCCCAGCCTGAGCCAAGAAGCTGCTCCACAAGGCACAGCTTGTCCTTCTGCTTCAGAGGTTTGATGAGGATTCTTGCTTGGCATCAGATACATATCAAGGACCTTATTGATATTTTTATCAGCCTGAAATAGAGACTCTACCAAACAAACACAACATGTCATTTTATCCTAGTTTAGCTACTTTTGAAAGGTTCAGAATATTAAGAATGTTTCAATTTTAATATTCCATCAAACTCAAACTGTTTTCAATACAACAATCTCCACAATCTCCTTATCGCTCTTCTCTTTCTGAAAACAAAACCGCATCACTTCCTTCAAAAGTTTTAATTTTAATGGACGACTGGTCTTGTAAGAGACTCCAGTGGTCTTCTCTGTTTCTGCCATGTCTGAGTTTTTCAACAAAATGGCAACAACAACCTCCAGTCTGCACTCTTCTGCCGCATGTCTCGCAGATAATTGGCTTCTTTGCTAACTGTTACACTCAATCCACCGTCACACCCAAAGTGCGAAGCTGATTCATATGAAGATCCACTCCAATCAATGCCTGTAACCCCGAAATCTCCCTTTTACTCTCTTTAGTCCATGACCAAAGTTTTTTATAAAGCCAGAAGAAGAGAAACTTGCTAATCTTGCGAATCCATCACAGTCACCATATGGAAAATCAAAACCCAAACTTGATGTTCTGATCCAAATGTCTTTTTGTTTTTTTTAAACACAACAATAATTAGTATGGTATAAAAGTTTGAAACCTCGCGTTATATCCAGGTTCTGTTATTAGAGAATGGCTTTATCCTTATTCTGAAGGACAGGTGGTTTTAATTGAAATAGTTTTAAAAACCTTTACAGTTGGTTTCCCAGGTTTTAATATGAACAGACAGAAAATTGAGTAAGTAAAATGGTTGAATTTCCAGATTCTATTTCTCCTAATCTTTTTCTAAAAGGTATTTATACTTTAAAAAAAAAACACAAATGAATTTATTTATTTTCAGATAACATTTGATTAAGTGAAATGTAACAAAAAATCTACTTTTTTAAAATCTTTAATAGAGTCATTGAGTAAGTGACTTTCATTTTTTTTTACGTTTAAAAACATGTAAAAATGTATAAATTGTGATTATAGCTCAGTAAATAAGGTCTATTTACTATAATTTTTTAATGTATTGTTTTACTTTAAATACAAAAAGTAAAAGTAAATTAATTTTAAACTCATTTAGATTTAATTATTCTATAACTACACATTTCAATTATGCATATTTTTTATTAAATATACGATGTAACACAATATTAATGTAAATTTTTAGAAAGTTGTTTTCAACTCATCTAATAGACATGTTGAGTTTTAGAGTATCAGGCTCTGAAAGGTTAAGCTCAGTTTGATGTTAAGCACTAAAACAGTATTTTTTATTTAGTTAGAATATGTTTAAATAACCACAAACTGATCCATCCTGATTCGTAAAGTCAAAGCATTTTAGATTTATAAATAAAATCTCTTGAAGACACTTCAGCATCATGTTATCTCAGGATTTGTGGAACATCCATAAATCCAATAAAGCTGTATTACTGCCAAATGTTCAGACTATGGTAAAGAGTCTGTGGAGCGGTGAGAACGCCGGACAAACTGAGGTCAGGTCAGGGCACAGCGGCAGTATTTATCAATTTTTGGCCGTGTTATAAGATATGAGTCTTCTGTCCTTGGGTTCGCTCCTCCCTGTCTCATTGTTTGGAGTCCTAACCTGTCCGGCCCTGAAGAAGCCAGAGGAGTTCCTCCAATTGTTCCTTCACCTTTTTGAGACTTTCCTCTGAAAACATCATGACGACTTCTTATTGCACCAAAACAACTGATTGTTCTGTAAATCCTGTGATTCAATATCTAATGGTGGTAATAAGCATGATTGTAATATTGCTGTAGTATAATAATCAAGCAGTAGTATGCTCTAGTAAAGTTTATGTTGCTGATTTAAAGCTAAACTTGAGAACATTAAATAGCAGAATAAGGTTTTGTTTCGCAGATTTCTCATGAAATTCCTACATTCCTTCTTGATTGCTTCACAAGATATTGAGCTCATTTCACGCAAATATCTAGTGTTTTTTTTTTTACATTAATCGCTTAGTTCCTGGAATGAAGTTAAACGAAAGAATGTCCCCAGTCTATCAGGCATGCAGTTTTTCTCAGACTAAAGTATCTCTGAGGAGAAAAGGAGGAAATTGTTGGCCGGGCCTTTGGACCTGGCCCTCATTGGCCCCTTGGCCCTGAGGGCTCGTGTGTGTAGTGCGTCTCATTCACTATTGTCCCACTGAATTTGTTGACATACAGCAAAGTGGGTCATGGCTCTGAAGTACTCGCTCTATTCTCAGATTTCGCGCTAGGGTTGTTATGGCAACCATACTGGTTGATTAAACATGCGCAGAGGAGATGGGGGCGCAGGAAAGAAAAAGAGCGCTTGCCGCTTGCTACAGGAGAAACGGAGTGTAGGGAGAGGGGGAGCGGCATAGAAAGGAGCAAGGAAAGCAACAAGACAAGCATGTTATACCCTCACACTGACACAGATCCCCCCGCCCTCCTTTCCCTTTAACTCCGCGAACCGACCCACCGCCTCCCTGCCCCCCATACATAACTCTTCTGATAACGAGCACCACCAATCATGTCTGATTGGCTGCATTGTGGTGCAAGCTAATCATAACCAAACAAACATGATTAGGTATTCTCTACTAATGGTTCAGTTTTTTCTCCTCTGTTAAGTGCATTGTTCCAGTAGGCTCAGATTAGATTTTTCAAACTGAAGACATTCAGGTTACCTTCCCCATTCATGCCCACCAACTTCACATTTCTACCCAGATTTATTTCTGCTAATTACATAGATTTGAACCTATATACAATTTTAATGCAATTAATCCCTTTTTTTCCTATGTAAATGTATGACACCTTTATATTGGCGCGTTTTGTTACACCCGTAAATCTGACAACAACAGTGATAGATGACAAAGCTGCTCCTCTAGACCCACTGGGGTTCATTTCTGCTTCTGGAAAAGACTATTGTGTTCAAGCTGTGCTAGAAGGAGTTAGCCTATCAGCGCAGCTATTCAAGCCTAAAAAAGCATCTCAATGCTAAACATGTAGCAGCAGTACACACGTCCCCACCGCTAATGTCAGCATCCCCAGTCCGCTAAAGAAGCTCCAAGAATGATCAGGGTTTCCTGAACACTGGAACACTGTATGTGTAGAGAAGTGCTTTGCACCAGTCTGACGGTTGAATAAACTAAATAACTGATTAAAAGAAATAAAATCTTTAATAATTTAGCAACAAAAAGGGTTTCTTTATTGAAAATGTTGCTTAATTTGTGAATAAATGGTTTGATTAAAATGCAATTAGTTGTAATCAGTTAATTACAGACCTGGTAATTAGCTGCATTCCTTTTCATTTGTGAGGTAAAAGCACTTTTTAGTTGAGCAGCAGAGTTGAGTAAGTGAGTTGTTCCCATGAAAACCTCGTCAATTCTTCTCTAGCAGACAATTTAATCTGATATTGACTCGCTTGTTGCTGTTTAAAAGACGAGATTATTGAGATCTCACAAAATCTGAAGGAACTAAATATACTGAAACTTCAGAACCATACACAACCACGAGAGCCTATAACCAAGCTTGGTCACACACTGTTGTGGGACGACAACTCATTCTTCTAATAGAGGATTTGGTGAGTTTTTTTTTGGCCACAATCCAGATTCTCTACTCTGCTGCATAACTTATAAATGTGTTTTTCAAACAAATGCAGCACAAAGAAGTAAAAAACTAAGTATTTAATACCGGCTTAAAGTGTTTCATTTCCAAAAGAGTAAAACATATTGCCAAGCAGCATTTATCCATCCATCCATCCATCCATCCATCCATCCATCCATCCATCCATCCATCCATCCATCCATCCATCGGAGGGGTGCTGGTGTCTATCTCTAGCGAACGTTTCGGGCGAGAGGCGGGGTCACCCTGGACAGGTCGCCAGTCTGTCGTAACCATGGAGCATTGTTACTATAAAAAAAGAAACCCTACAAAATTCTGAATTTTCTCTGATAAAACATGTTTTTAGATTAGAGAACTTGAAGAGGAAACAACCTGTAATAAAGTAAAGAGGATTATTCATATTTACAGTCTTTCAACTCTTGTTGAAATCCACCTTAGATTTAAAGAAGTAACTGGACTTTGCATGTTTCTCAGATAAAGGTTTATGTATTAATCAAACATAACCTTCTTACAGTCGCATTAAACAAATAAGAGTATTATTGAAAAGTCAATTTATTTCAATAACTCCATCACCAAGTGAAACGTATTATTTCAGTTATAAAAGTGATGATTTAGCACCTTTATTTCTCTTAAGAGGTAATGACTTTGCTTTTACAGCTAATGAAAACATATATATATCAGATCAATAAAAACACATGTTTAAAATTAAAGGTTTTTATTTTCAAAAGGTACTTTTAATCTGACAATTGAGACTCATATTCTAAATACGAGTTTGAAAAGAAACAAACAAAAAGCATAAAATAAAGGATTTTAAAGTTAGTTCTGCTTTTCAACTCCAACAGAAGTTATCTGAGTTTCACTAAGAAGGAACTGAACTTTGAAAATAAGATCTAATATCTTAACTGTCTACAAAAAAGGGGATGAGATATTAAAGGTTGCAGAACCACCTTTATGAAAGCTTCTCAGACCTGAAGAGGAAAACAGTGTGTCTACTTTGATTTCTCTTCCTGCACGTTTTGTGTTTCGTCTCAGGGAATCTGACTCCTCCTTTCCTTTCAGCTTGGGGGAAGCTGGTTTTTCTGCTGCTGCAGCAGTCCTGTCTGCCAGGAGGTCACTCAGATGGTACTGAACTCTCTCAGTGCTCAACGATTCCTCACTTTGGATTTGGAAATGGGTGACAAAGTTAAAAAAAAGCTTCGTGAAGGAAGCTGAACAGAATGTATCACCTGGACGAGACGCCATGAAGGACTCAGCAACCAATCAGAGGTAGATTGGTATAACGTGTGATTGCAGTTATATTAAATGGTTGCTAATATGCCTGATTTTTTCCTACCACATTCTTCAGACTCAAGAGAGACTGAAATTACCAACAATGGCAGATAAATGTTTCACATTCGAGTTTCCGAATGCTTTTTATCAAGTGAAAACAAAACTTCTGCCGGAACAGGAGGCATCTTTGACTAGACCAACGGTCCATAAAGGATATTTTACAGGGACTTGGAAGAAAGCAATTAAATGAGGTGAAATGTGCAAATATCTCTTAATTTTAGCAGGTGTTTGGTGCACTGCACAGGTCAAAAGATCATCCAACACTGATCTAGTATTAGAAAGTTTAGTCTAGTTTTAGTTTTCAAGATGAAGATATCAATAAAAAAATACACATCTAACATCCTTCTATCTGATTGGTTTTGATAGCTTTTATACTGTACAGTATTTATAAATACTGAATCATACTTTCACTTTTGCAGGTATTAGGGAGTACAAATTCATGACTGTAAGCATTATTTATCCAAATGGTGTTTCATAAGTTCTCCATAATTAAGCAGCCTCATTTCATGAGCGAACAAATAACACCCAAACTCACGTTTTCCTTTTCACACCTCACACTGTGAACTTTAGCCATGACCCTAATCATTCTTCGTGCCACTTTATGCTGTACAATTACACACTCAATGGCCAAAATCCGCTCAGAACCATGACACACAAAAAGGTGCCTGAACACACCACACCAAAAAGATGACTGGTTTTTTCTTGATGAGACTAATCAGGAGTCAAAGGTAGACTTCTGTGGATAAACTGTAAATACTTTTATTCATACTGTTGTGAAGTTCAAGTTTAATCTCAAATACAACTTATAATTTAAGAAATTAAACACTTACAATGCAGGAGGTGAATAATGAGCAAGACTGATGCAAAATGATGTTTAATCCTCAATTTGTACAACACTTAGATGAACTGGTGCCACAAAGGAACAGTAAATCCTTCGTTAATGAAGCCCACCATCATCCTGAGCCGTCTTCCCTCTGCTAGACGTCATTTAGCTCTAAGCATATTTAAGCACTGAAAAGTTGACTGGGTCACTGAGGATCTGAGGGGGTGTGTGTTTCTTTTGCCTGCTGGATATGACACTGACAGATGGAGCAGAGGTGGGAGGTGCGGGGAGGCGGTGATCCTTTCTCTTTGTATTAAACAGACGCCTTCTGCTGATTGGGCCGTGGTGTTTTGGGGTCACATTCACTTTTTACACCTGTTTGTGTTTTTTGGGGAGGTTTTATCATGTGAGGATGAATTATGCAAATCCCACAGAGTTCTTTGTTTAAATAATTAAAATGTTAAAATCCTTTTTATTTTGCACCATGACGTGTTTAAATGTAAACTATTCTCAATCAATTGTGAGGTGATTGAGCCGTTACCAACAGGATATGCAATACACAGTAAAGGCAATCTGCAACAAAAACAAGTTAGACCACATTCTTAAAGTTCACAGAAAATATTTAAAAAACAACAAAATTTTTTTTACATATTTTCAGGTCTACTGTTATTTCCTTGAGCCCCAATATAGCATGGGATATTTTATTTTTACCATGGCTAAGCAAAAAGCATGAATAAGTCATGTGAGAGGCTTCCATGCGGTTGTATTGTGCCACTCCTAAATTATGGATCAAGCACCCAGCAGCTCCTCCTCATCCTTCATCGGCCCAAACTTTGGGTCAGTTAAGCTCAGCAAAGAGTTATGGAGAAGAAAATGTTGTTTCTCTGCATCATTTATTTATCGCTGCACTCATTCAACATATATATTTATATATTTTTTATCGGGGAATCAAATTGTCATTCTGTCTTTATATTTCAGTATTTAGTGAATCCAAAGTGTCTCCATTCCACAAAATTAAAAGCAAAGAATCAATAAAACATCACTCATGTTACAGCCACTCACTAATGCACACACCGCGCTCATCCAACCCTGTAACTCCACTTTACTGTTTCCATGGAAACATGTCCTCACACTAATGCAGAACAGGCTATTTTAATTATAGCTTAATAAGCAAAAAATAATGAAGACTTCTGTTTTTCCTCTGTATGAATTATTGATAATTGACTCGATTATGCTTCAGATGAAAATGAGCAAGATTAAACCAGAAGGAGAGAACGATTTTTGACTTGGTGTAATCTGTGTGCAGGAATGTAAATAATGCAAAAGTGATAAACATCAATTGAGGCCAGGCCATAAATCTTTTATACGAGCGCTCTTTCCCCATCATGTTGAAATCGTCTCTGCATGGCTGCAGCAACACGTCTTCAAAGTGTATAAAGAGACACAGTCTTGTTTTTTTAATCAATGCTCAAAGAGAAAAATCACAGCTATTACTTGAACAGGTGAGAAAAAAAGTCTAAAATAAAAACCACAAAAAGAGATTATTACCAGAAAACATGTTTTTGCTCCACCTGTAAGGCATGAAACCTATAAGATGTTTGTTTGCACATTTAATGTCGGTTTTGGTGGATCTCTGATGACTGGACAACAAATGTGACTGGCTGCATCCATCACGCTTCCTGTGAGTCACCATTGGGTCAATAAATCCGGTCATGAGACTGAGAGAAGAGAGGTGGCAAACTCACCATCTGTCCTGGAGGATTTTCAAACAATCTGAAGTTTGAGGCATGTTTAAAATGAGAAAAACTTAAAGAAATAACAAGATAGTGCCACCAACAGGAACCAGAGATTTAAAAACAGATTCATAATTTTAAAGGCTGAACAGCCAACATAAAACTAAACTATCATTAACAACATCCATCCACCCGTCCGCCCGTCCGCCCGCCCGCCCGTCCGTCCGCCCGTCCGTCCGCCCGCCCGCCCGTCCGTCAGTCTGTCCGTCTCTTATCCAAAATTGTGTTAGAAGGAAAAAGTCCGGTAGGGACCGGGGTGGATCTACACAGAGGCTGGGGGGGCTTTTGCCCCCTCAATAAAGCCAGAAGCGACTTAGACCGTTCAAATTAAATATTAATTCACCATAAATATGTAATTACAAGTTCAGTGATGACTGAAACTGTTCTCACATTAAAGCTTTCAAACACAGTTTCTATTGAATAAAATCAATAGGTAAAAATGACAAAAGTTTTTCCAGTGGGTTCTGGATCTGCTCTATGAAAAGTCTTCAAAAACATCCAGAAGAAATCCTGATCAGGACAGAAGGAGGAAGTATAGCTATGTTTGTCTGAGATCTCCTCGATTTGGTCAACATCGTTGTCAGAGACGGCTGGAATGTAGATGCTGCACAGAATTGAGAGTTTTGTGATTTTGTTTCAGCTCTTTCCTTACCCCAACCCAAAGGAGCTGCGCCTGCTTTCCTGCAGATAAGCCTCCAATCTGTCTATCTCTGGGTTTGATCAACCATCGCTTGTGAACAAGTCAACAAGATACTTGAATTCCTCTACTTGGAAGAAGCATTTTATTCACATTGAGAGCCATGGCTTCAGACCTTAAAGAACCTGCAGACTGTTCCACTGCATGCTGAATACTATGGCTAGTAGAATCACTTCTTCTTCTCTCCATTTCTGTGTTAACACAAGGAGAATCACTTTGTGCAGACACTGCTCATCCTCTGTGTATGCAAGGACTGGTTTGTGCTTCAAGGCAATACAGACTGCCACGTAAAGTCTTCTTCAGAGACACAAAATACTTGCAAACCGGACAACCAAACTCCTTTTGACACTCAGAAAAGTCAGATGAACATCCTGTGGTGTTGGCAAGGATTTACTTTCCTCAACTAAAATATTCAGAGCAAGCATTTATGCATCAAAACTCTGCTTATTTAGTCCAAAATCATTCAAACAACAAACCAAGAACAATGCACAGAAGCTAAGCGCACTGGACTTTCTTCCTCATTCTTTCATCTGTCATGTTGGTGAAAACAGTCACAGGTTGATTCTGAGGTAAAGAAAAAAATAACCTGCACAAGGTGTTGGGAAAAGCAAACATTCTCTGCGCACCCAGATAAAATGGTTAACCATTAAATAGTGTGTCTGAAAACACATTCCACAGCACAGCAGTGAGTGAGGATGCAGATAATGAACCCTGGGAGAGGCTGGAGCCCTACCAGCCATCTGAATGCTCAGCACAGCCTGGCAGGCGGATCAGCTACTCAGTATTCCACTCAGGTCTACCATGAGAATCAGAAGCAGAGTTGAGGAGCAGAGACGTTATTCTGACGCTTAATTTGCAGAGGTAGATGGTGACTGTTATTGCTGTTAATGTCTGATGCTGAAAATAATCTGAATTTGTTCCTTTTTTTATCTGTGCTATAATTTACAATAACAAAATGAGGATTTCTTTCCCAACAAATAAATGCATGCACATTTAACCATTGATCATAAAGCCAATAAGCACGCAGCTGCATTTCTTTGTGTTATTAAAATGTCTGCTGGTTTATTTGCTGCAGTGCCTTGCAAGGCTTGTTCTGCTGTAGCACTGGGAATAGGTTTAGCTTCTGCTGCTGTCTGTCTGAAAAATGACTGACTCAGAAACACAAACAAACACCCAAAGACACGGCGGTGACTCATAAATCTAACCAATTCATATGACAGCTGCATACATCAGCGTTTACAGTCCCAGCCTCTCAGGGACAAAGATGGATTCCTGCAAACTGGAAGTGGAGCCAACCAGTCTCTGGTCACCTACAGGTCCTCTGGGGTTAAGCCTGGCAAAAAGAACAGGGTTAAAGGTCACGATCTCTATGTAAATCTCAAGATGGGATTTCATCCAATATAAAATGTCAGCATTGCCCACAGGGTTGGGCAACTCCTAGTATGAATTTAGGGCTGGAGTCTTTAAACTGCAAAGTAATTTTTCCATTTTTAATTCATATTCTAAGGTAAAACATTTTCCAAATACACATTTTATTATCTATTTTTGCCACTAATTATGAAACAAAATAATTATTATATTTCAAAAATCTATAATCTATAAACTATGGATAATCAAACAAAAGAATCATTTTGTTCACACGCTTTGTTTGGCATGTAAACTAGACCAGTTAAAGAACCACAGGTCCAAATTTTAAAATCAGAACCACAAGCGACTAAAAATCAAAAAATGTTGCAAAGTTGCAAGATTTTCTGATTGGATATCATCTAAATGCAAGTAAGACTCTTTTTAATTTAATAGAAACACACATTATGTTTTAGAAAATGAAATGAGGATGAATCAAACATTCAATCTTCAATCAACATCTTTTTTCAGAATTGCAAAACAAACATTAAATAAAATTTTTGTAGGCCTTTAATACTACAGAGGATCTCTGAGAATAAAGTGAATGTAGTAATAAACACAAAATAGAAGTGGACTTTAAATGTCTCATTCTTGGCTTGGAATATGTAGAATAGAATAAAATAGGATAAAATAGGATAAAATAGGAACTACACAGCTTAACATACACAAGTGATGTGTGTGTTTAGCTGTTATAATTTTCATCTCTTGTCACTAATGTACCTTATTCTGATTTGTGTTATTGTGTCAATCCTAATCTCGGTCCAAATCTCGTTTGTCAATGTGGTATTTTAGAATTTACCAAGCTCCTTGTTATCCTAAAGAAAATTATTATTTCTAAGCCATAGAAAACAATTCTCAGATTTATTCTTGGAAGTTTCTTTTTCCATGCATGGATATCTGCTGCTCAAATCTCCTCTGAATGATGCAGATTCTCAACCAGTGAACTGAGACATAGTGTACAACCTTCTGATGGAGTTTCCTCATTTGTGATGTTAGGCTGAATTATTTAAAATCCTGCAGACGGGAAAGTCGTGTCTCCCGGCGTGAAAAGTCTTCTTGAATTTTGCTCTGACTCAGTCAACTAACCGAGGAACCTGGCTGTGTTTTCAGGATGCTTGGAGTGTTGCATCAAATGCCTGGGCGGCATCCCGTACCCGTCCCTGGTAGCGACCATCCTGCTGTATGCGGGCGTGGCCCTGTTCTGCGGCTGTGGGCACGAAGCCCTGTCGGGCACCGTCACCATCCTCCAGAACTACTTTGAGGTTGTGAGGAGCCCAGTGGATGCGCTGGACGTCTTCACCATGTGAGTGAAAAACATCAGTTTGCAAAGAGAAACTGTTCACAGTTAAAATGAGGACAAAAATAATCCCTCAAGTCAGATTCTAATATTGCTGAAGAATGTGTAAGTTTGTGTTTATTGTTCCATTTTGTCTTTGTGTGAAGTTATGGTGAATTTCTATAGGACAGAGTAATTTGAAGAACAAAATGGTTTTCTATATTTACTCTGCAGGATTGACATAATCAAATATGTGATCTATGGCATTGCTTCGGCTTTCTTCGTCTACGGCATCCTGCTGATGGTGGAGGGATTCTTCACCAGTGGAGCCATTAAAGATCTGTATGGAGACTTTAAGATCACCACCTGTGGACGCTGTGTCAGCGCTTGGGTATGAGCCTGCAGGCTTCAGGATACACAGAGTTTAAATGCTTTACTCTCAAGGCCTGAGGGGTTTGTTAGAGAATATTAGTGAACAAACTAAGGAACACAGCAGACTGGTATCACAGTATGATATCACTTCTTGATATCATACTGTCATGTCTTTAAATAACAAAAAGTCAAATTAAAGTGATTAAAAAGCAACCAGTGCTTTCCTATCAAGATCATCTTGAGATATAATATAATATAATACAATATAATGAAGAAAGTAAGCAATTTTTTTACATAAACTTGTCAGCATCACCACAAGATATTGTTAGTATCAAATAGATATTTGACAGAAATGGAAAAATGAAGCAGAGCTGATTCAAGGCATAAGGAAGCTCAGCTGCTTCTTAAGACCCTGGAGGTCAACAGGAGAGACCAAAGGCTCTAAAACGCCCACAAAGTGTAAAGAGCTTCAAATATAAGCATTTAAGTCAAATAAATCCTGAATTAGCCAACCTTTCAATTCACTGAAATTAGCTAAATTAATAGAAGATTAAACATGTAAACATGTGTAGCAAGTGTTTTCTTTAACTTCTTTAAAACTTATAGAAACAAACTTTTGCAAATCCAAAATAATTTATTTCTGCAAATGGCATTTAAAGATTTCCAACATATGACATGCAAACCACCTTATGCTTAAAATTTTCAGAATGCTTTGTTAATTTTGACGTTTTAAAATAACACACTATTATTTGTACATCTTAGCTTAGATTGGCACGCTGCTCTCATATTAACCCATGTCCGCTTCTGATTGGCTGATCAGTCCCTCATTACGACTCCTCCCCAGAAGATCATTCATCTGAGGAGGGGAACTGAGATTGGAGACTAAATGAATTTTATCAAGAAGACTTGAACAACAAGGCCACAAAGGACTGACCAATCGTTCAAGATTTTTTAAGTTCTGTTCTTGTTTGAATCATGAGCTACCTTATGATCGTCTATTTTTGGGTAAAGTTGTGCAACACTTCGGTTTTTCCTCCATACACCTTGTATCTGTGTTTAACATCAGCAATTATTTATAAGTGCCTTTACCTCCACACCAGCGGTCTGATTCTCTACGCAATCAAAAGCGGGGAATCAACAGAAATCCAAAAGCCAGAGCATAAAGAAACCATCTGGTGCAGAAGTTCTGAAACCGTGACCAGGAAAAAGCAATATTTACCTTACATTATGATTTTACTAACATGTCATATTGTTTTTAGTATAGTTATCTGGTTTCCTGTGCTTATTTTCAGTTCATCATGCTGACTTACATCTTCATGCTGGCCTGGCTCGGAGTGACAGCTTTCACCTCCATTCCGGTCTTTATATACTTCAACATCTGGAATATTTGCCAAAACGACACTGTGCTGGAAGGGGCTTCGCTGTGCCTCGACCCTCGTCAATACGGTAACTTCTTTCTCAGATTCTTTATCCTGTCCATTTCTCTCAGATTTATTCACAACTTCTGAAGTTCATGTGTAGCTCATGCATCCAGAACAGCTGCTCTAGATCAGAAAAATCCATAGCTAACTAGAGGCTGCACTTATATGAAGTGAGCTTATATGAAAGCCAATATTCAACTCTGGAATTCTGACACATCAAAGCCAGGTTTGTCTGAAGTGCTGTTAATGTTTTCAAATCAAATTATGCTGATGATAGTAGAATTAGTGCCATATATTCCAGCCTATTAGCCACCAGCAGGCACTCACACAGCGATTGAGTGTCAACAACAATTTGCCACCACAGAGACAATGAAACGCCTTGTTCATACGAGAACTGTTTTATGGAAACTGTTTCTACATTTTTGCGGATTTTTTCTGTGCTCTGATATAAAAGAAAAACTCACCTGACAATAAAACTGTAACTGTTTATTTCAGGCATTGTCCCGCTTGCTGAAGCAAAAACTGTGTGTGCTGGATCAGAGAAGTTCTACAGGATGTGTGGATCTACTGAGGTGAAAGATTCAGTGACAGAAAATGTTATTGCATCCTTTCAGCATAAGTGAAAAAAGCATGTGTGCAGAACCAAACCTAGCCATAAATAATGGAGGTACACACGTCGTCCATTTTGATACCTACATAAAACAGTGCACAGATGAGCAGACTGTTCAAGGCTCGCAGCAGACAGGTCGGGGCTAAAGCTACGTTGACGTTTACAGCAGGATGTGGCACAAATCAAACCAAAGACATGATCTCCCACTGAGAATAACACTCAAGATTTGCAGATATAAACATAGATTTGTGGGGTAAATACAGATGTACACCAGACTTTTTTAATATCTTTAGTTTAATAACATTTTGACATAATTTAATTTAACATTAATTTAACATGTTCATGTAACATGTTAAATTCCATTTATCATGGAATTTAACATTTACTTCAAAATCATGCACTATTTGGTGTTTATTATGCAGGACTTTTATGGATGAAGGCCGAATTAACTGATATTTTAATGGCTATTTCTTTGTAATTCTTTCTAATCTGAATGTTACAATTAAAACCATCCAGTTGTGTGTCAGTGATCAATATGATGTGATTTGTTGCTCCTTGCAGCTGGATATGACGTTCCACCTCTTCATCTGTGCCCTCGCTGGAGCAGGAGCCGCCGTTATTGCAATGGTGAGCCACCAACAGCAAAATGAAATCAAGATTTCAAATGTACCTCAACATCTCCCAAATGCAGAACACTAGAGATACCAGCAGAATACAACAGCTCTGGCTCGTGCACAATCTCATTTGTTTTAAGAACAACATGCATTCCTCTGATTAGCTGCAGGAAACTGAGGAAAAACGCTGAGAAACTGGTGACATTTTGTTGTTTTTCCTTGTGATTCCCTGGGAGATTAAAGAGGTAGACAGAGGAAAGAAGGCATTTTGGTGCAGTGAAAGAGACAGGGTTCGTCTCCCTCCCTCTTTTGCAGGCGGTGGGCATGTCATGCTGTTGTCATGGAAACAGGGAAAAGAAAGGCTCAGAGATTGTTGCAAACATCGCTCAGTAATTTGTGCGAAGCCATTTTCTGAGAAGCAGAAAGTGGTTGCTAGACAGAAACCGATGGCGCGAACTGTGGCAGGACTCAGTGCCGCTTCTGATAGTTTCTCTGCCAAACAGAAACCACAACAGAACCTCCAACCAATGCTGGTAATGTTCTGAACCACACAAACACGGCCAGGAATCGTTAACGGGAACACAGACAAAAGGGAGCAACTGAATCCAAACGTGTAAATCTGAAGGAGCTGTCTGGATCTTAGAAAGGTCCAGCGGTGCAGGAGTCGGACTGTCTTATTAAAGCACAAAACATTCATTATAATCTCTGCTACCATGGTAACGTCATGGTTCAATACATGGACTGGCATCATGCTGCCACCTGGTGGACCACCAAATTAATAATAATAAACATCACAGTAACAAGGTGGCGAAAAAACTCCATGTTTTCTATTATGAGCCTCACTGCTTCCCCTTGTGGAGCTGTGTACTTTAATAACAAATATTTCAACAAAAAATGTTCTTGGAATTAATTAACAATAAAAAAAGAGTAATCAAAAACTTCAACTACAGGACACAAGAAAAAGACCATAAAAACCAAAACAGGTTTCTATGAACCTTCCAAATATGTGATATTTGCCTTACATATTTGGTCTTGAGCTCAATTATGTTGCCAATCCTCAGCTTCCTTAGTACCTTCACTTGCCACACCTCCTTAGTTACCTGAGTATCCTTTGCTCTTCAATACAGTCACTGTACAGTACAGAGAAAAGACACAGTTTTGCATCTGTCCAAAACTCTCATCATCCTGATTTGACTTCAGATCTACAGTAATATCTTCTTATCTTGTACAGTGAACCAGTGGTTTTCCATCTAAAAGGTGTACATAAGTTCAGCTTGTACCATCACACCATTTAAGAAAACGCCTTGTGAACAGTGTCAAATTAATTTATTTCTCTTTTTTTATTTTCATTTCTCCATTTTCCTCACAGATCCACTACTTGATGGTTCTGTCTGCCAACTGGGCCTACGTGAAGGACGCCTGCCGCATGCAGAAGTACGAGGACATCAAGTCCAAAGAGGAGCAGGAGCTTCATGACATCCACTCCACTCGCTCCAAGGAGCGCCTCAACGCGTACACATAGAGTCCAGCGCGAGGCCTGGCCCTGCCACTCCGGCCTCTCTCCCCCCGCCTCTCCTCTTGCTTTCTCTCTCTCTCTCTACCATCCCCTCTCGAGGGGGGCGGATGGCGCCTAGGGCCCTCGGCACTGCTGATGTAACTGGTGCGTCATGTGACAATGTGGTCTGGGGGAGCTTCTCACAAAGCTCCTTCATCACAAGCAGCATCTTAAATGAAAAAAAAAAAGCCCCTTTACCTCTCTCGTGGATGGGTTTTTCTAATCATCGTCATGGCAGTTGTATTATTCTTGAATACGAGTCGTTTAGTGCTGATTGTAGTTTTAGTGTAGTTTGTAGAATCAGAAGTAGCAGTAACATTTCAGCTTTTTTAAGTTTTATTAGAGTTTGTGTATAAATCTTTTGTTTTTATTTGGTAATGTTGCTCTCATTCATAATTTATTTCTTTTTCATTGATTTCTGAGGGGGTCAACAGGGGCTTTAAAGGGTTTTTAAGCACATTTCTCATGTTGTGTGTGTGGAGATTTCACGTGTAAGAGTGTTTTAAATGAATGAGTGCTTAGTTATTGAAAATATTTTGCATCTCACACCTTAAAAATGCAAATTTTGCCAGAATTCCCAGGGATTAAGACACACTTTCACAATAAACAACTATTCAGTTTGTTTTTGATTATAAAGTAGCAAACCAACTAAATATTAAGTACCAAATCGATGCAAAGAAATCTCTGCTAAACAGAAATTTTATTAATGTAACGGGGGAACAAGCCAAGTTAAATTTAATTGAGGAGTATAACCCTGTCAATTAAATCTATTTTCGGAAAGCAGAGCATTCTGAATACTAATCTTGTGTTTAAGCAAAACTCTGCACTGTAAATATGGTGACATCAAAGATTATCTTTATGTTTTTGCACTTATGTTTAAGGAAAATTAAAAAGAAACCTATCCAGTCTCCATCGATCTGAACTAAAAAGAATGAGCCTGAAGCTGAGAAGTTTCTGCTGTAATGTCGGTCTTTGGTGGATTAATAAGATGTGATTAACGTGTGTGTCACAGATTTTTATTTGTGTTTTATGGCAGTAACTGTGTTGCCTACACGTTTTGCCATATGGCTGCAGAAACAGCCTGTCACTTCATTGCCTGCTTTTTTTTTAAACAGCCTCTCCCAACCCCGTTTCATGCACTGACTTGACTTTTTCTGTGCTCTCTAGATGTAACCGCTTTGGTGTTCAACTGAAAGTTGGATAACTGTACTGTTAGTAAAGACTGTGAATTTACTGTGGATGTTTTTTTGTGGCATGGAGATTCCTTAATATAGTCTTATTGACTCAAAAGTTTATTTCCTTGTTTATTTTTGTAATTTAGAGCGTCTTGATGGATCAACCCTTTGTTTATATGTGCAGTAATGAACCTCCCACTCTCACTGCATCTTATCCTTCTGATATTAGACTGTAGACTTTGAGTTCTGTCTATTTAGTTTGTGATGAGCTTTCAATCATGTCTTAAAGCTGATTCTCGTACCAACATGACTTACTCTGTAATGATGAGAAAAAAATGCTTTCAGCTTCCTCCTCGTATTAGTCTTTTGTACTTTCACTACAGATGCTCAACCGCAGGCTTTAAAGGAAATCTGTTTTGTACATCCATGTGCCAACAGCTAGAAGTGGCTTATTTGACCTGTATGATCAAATTTGCTTGCATAAATAAAATTCACTCGTGTACTTGTTAATAATTATATGAGTCAAGTGTACATTTTTTGACAATTTTTTACCGTGGGGACATTTAAAACAAGACTGTGCAGTTGAAAAAAAATAAAAATACTTGTCAAGATTTTTTATTTTTTATTTTATTTTATCTTTTAGATTAACCTGAAAGAATATTAAAAAAAATATTTAGGTAAAAATTTTAATTTAATTTATTTTATGGTTTACATTAACCCAAGAAATTCTAAAAAATATATTTAGGTTAAGATTTTATTGTATAGATCAAAATGGAAAAGCTGAAAAACATATTTAGGTTACTTAATTTATTTTACTTTAATCTTCTAGGTCTAACTGATAATAATGATATTTACAGTAAGATTGTATTTAATTTTATTAAATTTTTAAATCAACATAAGAAAGTAAAAGAAAATTTATTTAGGTTAAGATTTTTTATTTGTTTATTATTTCAATCAACCCAAGAAAGTTGAAAAAATAATTTAAGGGTTTTAATTTATTTTGTCTCATCTTATTGTTTAGATGAACCTGAGAAAGTTAAAACAATATTTATGTTAAGATTTTTTTAATATTTTATTTTTTTGTGTTGATCAACCATACAAAGTAAAAAAAAATACTTGAGTTTAGATTGTTTCTTTTTATGATTTAATGCATTTCACCACTAGATGTCTCCCACCTCTCGAACCTAAAAAACAGGGTTTCCATGCCGACTGGGGCCTCTGGTAAGGATATGCAGCTTAATTTCACATTGAGCAAATTACAGAATCCAACCTTTAATTTGAGCCATGTGCTGCCGCCAAAATGCATCTTCAAAACCAGCAGATACAGAGAATAGAAAACAATAACTGCAGCTTTTAAACTCCTTATCTAATATAAATAACACAACAATGGTGCAGGAATCAGGTGACAAACAATGTGC
Organism: Alfaro cultratus; assembly: GCA_903066825.1. Lineage (NCBI taxonomy): Eukaryota > Metazoa > Chordata > Actinopteri > Cyprinodontiformes > Poeciliidae > Alfaro > Alfaro cultratus. The sequence continues at coordinate 54,642 of CAEFZX010024742.1, read as the reverse complement.
TGATACATGAAAGGTTTGCGCCACTCTGAATCTGTCGCTGATGTTCAGGTGTAGTTTGGCTTCTCACCTAAAACCACTGATCCACTCTGCCAGGGTAATAAATCATTTCCCAGATTACAGTTTGCACGTTGGTGCCAGACAGAATAACTCCCCTCTCACTTCTTTCATATCCATCCCACTTAAATAATACAGCATGGAAGAAATTCTTGAAAACTTCAAATAGCTTTTTAAGAAAAAAAAAAAGGAACCAAATCTTTATTCTTTAGTTAGGGACATGGGTACCTGGTCTAAAACCAGAAGCACAAATGAAGAGGTTGTTAAAGTGGATTAAGAAAAGTGTGGCTGGCTCACGTGAGAGAAAACCTCACTAATCACATGTTGAAAAGACACGATGGAACGGGGAGAGCCACTGTGGAGAGCAGCGGCATGTTGAAACAAGAAGTGTCTCCTGCTGCTGAGCCTGCGTGACCCCGTCACACCTACCAAATCCTTCTCTAATCCCCCCTCCACCCCAACCCACTGGTCAATCTCGCAGGTCACCTGTACCGAGCCGAGATCCTCAGCCTGGGTGCCGCTGTCTCTTACGGATTTTGACGAGTCCTTCTTTTTATTTTCTTTTTTCTCACGTTTTCTGGGAATTCTTCTGGCTTCCAGTGAATCCGGATGTCTTTATTCCTGATATCTCCTCAATGTGAGAGTTTTGGGAGCATAGGGTGACGCCATGCATCGACTGCTCTGTCTGCATGTTTTCCTATGCTGTCTCAGTATGGCTCTGTCCTTTTGTCCCTCGCAGTGTACCTGTGTCTTTCATGGACGGGTTGACGGAACTGGAACCAGGTAACGAGAGCTTTATTGAGTATACACAAAAATGCACCATTCTTTAAATGGAAGATTGTTTACCCCTAAACTATAACACATCTAGAAAGTCAAAGTTTTTTTGTTGTTTTTTTTCCAAAATTTATTTATGCTTTAACATAAGATATAAGACATAAGAAACTTTATTGTCATTCACATCACATGTGGTACATGGGGTGGAACAAAATTGGGTACCCAAGGTCCCCGGTTAAACCCCACAACAGCAAATGAATACGATAAAATAAAGTGCAGTAAGATAAAAAGTAATACTATAGTATTACTGTATACATAACCCTATCTAGTTGATAGGATAAAGTAGCTATGGGAGTGAAGTGGCTCTTATAAAGTGGCTGAGTTACAATGAGGTACAATGTAAAGGCAATGCAATACTTATATTAGAAAATCAAAGTTTAATAGAAAATAGTTCTGTTAGGGCAATCAGGGTCCATAACTTTGCATGCAATACTGAATGAAGAGTTCTTAGACACATCCCTACTGGTGTGTTCCCAAAAAAAGTTCTTAGACTTCATTCTTAGAAGTCTAAGAACTTCTAAGAATGAAGTTCTTAGACTTCATTCAGTCTAAGAACTGAATGAAGAGTTCTTAGACACATCCCTACTGGTGTGTTCCCAAAAAAATGGTTCATGACCCAAACTGGATGTAATTGTTGACCTGCTGGGCCTTGAAGTTTTAAAAGCAACTTAAGCACATAGGTACCAGAGAGTTTTACAGTACAATTTATATGAAATATTCACATTACAGAGGATTGTCCCCTAAGCCTTCTGACCTGTGTTAACTTAATGTTTTCAACTCATGTGCTTCATGACTAATTTCACTTTGGATAAATTGTGCTCCCTTACCAACTTCAGCATCTTTACAAGGTCTCTAGCTTGAGACTCTGTTTTTGGGTTAGTTTGCACATTTGTAAGTTAAGTACATAGAGAGTCTTACAATACAATTTATATAAAATATTCACATTGAATAGGATTTCCCCTAAGCCTTCTGACCTGTATTAACTTAATGTTGTTATGTTCATGGCATGGTGCTAATCCCTTTATAAGTGAGAAAGCCCAGCTTTCAGTCTGATTAGTTGCATTAGTCCTAGACTTTCTAAGAAACATCTGAAGGCAACAGTTCAGTCTGTAAAAAAGCCCCAAAGCTGCAGAAATTAGCATTAGCAGCAGCTCTTGTGCTAGCATTATGGCCCCTACACATTCTGCTGTGCTACTGTGGAAGTTTTTTTTAATTTTTTTTTTACTTTCTTCAGACCCAGACAGCTACATGCAATTCCTAAATATTTTCTACAATTACCTTTCAACAGAATTGCTTGGGTCAAAGGTTTTATTGTTCTACCAGCTTCTCACAGTTGCTTGCTTCAAAGTTTGGCCCATTCCTCTGAACAGGACTGAGTTTGGCTTGTAAGCTGCCTTATTCACACACACTTTTTCAGCTCTGTCCACCAATTTTCTGTGGTATTGAGATCAGGACTTTTTGACTGCATCAAATCCTGACTGTTGTCATTAAGCCACTTTGTAGCTTATCTGGCAGTATGGGTAGGATCATTGGAAGACTCGTTCATGCCTAACCTTTAACAGCTTCTCTGGTTTCAATGTGTCTGCAGTTCTCAGGCACACAGGTTTCAACTTTCTCCTCCAAATGTACCAGTGGTCACAATGAGTGAACTTAGGAAATGTAATGTGGCTTACTATGTTTTTTTGAAGCAATGGCCCTGTGGAGTGGCTTTCAGCCCACGTGCTTCAGGACTAATTTCACTTTGGATAAATTGTGCTCCCTTACCAACTTCAGCATCTTTACAAGGTCTCTAGCTTGAGTCTCTGTTCTTGGGTTAGTTTGCAAATTTGACATAAAAAAACACCTGAACAGTAGCAGATTGTATTATGTCACACAACAAAGCAGTGTGTTTGATGTGTTGCTCTAAAATACAACCACAGGTGTGCCTTCATTTAACTTAAATGTTGAGAATGAACCCATTAGAAGCTTAAAAGGTCATGAACTCTTCATCTATAGTGTTTAATGCTGGACTGGCCAAGTTCAGTCTCTCCTCCAACACACCTGAATGAATTAACCACTTATTACCAAACAGCTTCAGAGCTGAATGGCTGATTACTGATGAGGGAATTCAGCCTCTTATTCAGATTTGTTGGAGAAGGATGCCTCTAAAAGTTACTAGACAGTAGCCATTAAGGACTCAACGTGAAAGTAATCTTAATGTATGTAAACTTCAGAATTTGAAGAAAGTAACTGAATTGAAAGAAAATGTCCCTGTGTCATCATTCTGGAATTAAGCAAACAGAAATCATTCTTGTAATCATACCTGTCCTAAAGCAGGTAAAGTTTAGTCTGATTTAATGAGACAAGTGTCTTCTTACTAAGTGAATGTAAGTGCCTGGTTTGACTGTAGGTCACATGATGTCTTTCTGTTATTTATTCTCTGTTTGGGATTAATAAAGTAGATGTCAGACACCATGTGGATGTTTGACATATTTTCATCTTCTGTGGATAAAAAGATGAAAACCGTCTTTGTAAAGTGTATTGGTCCAAAGGCTGAGAAGTGTATTTTTCCTCAGTGAAAAGCTAAACTTCTGCATTTGTATATTATCAAGTCAGAGGACTCCAAAGAACTTTATACAACAATTAATCATTCACCTATATTGTAACTTACCAGGTAAAAAATTACTTCATATGGTATGATATGTCTTCTAATACAGGTCAACCAATTAATATTTGTCTTTCAGATCTGTTCTCTGTAACGACCCGGACATGTCTGACATCCCCGTCAACGTCCCTGTGGACACTGTCAAGCTCCGAGTAGAGAAAACCGCAGTGCGGCGAATCCCAACCGAAGCTTTTTACTATCTGGTGGAGCTGCGATACCTCTGGATTACCTACAATTCCATCACATCAGTGGATACGGGAAGTTTTTACAACCTGAAAGTGCTCCACGAGCTGAGGCTGGATGGGAATATGATTTCCGTTTTCCCTTGGGAGTCCCTCAAGGAGATGCCAAGGCTGAAGACGCTGGATCTCCACAACAACAGACTCACCAGTGTTGCTCCTGAAGCCATCCCCTATCTAGTCAATATCACCTATTTGGATCTGTCCAGCAACAAATTAACTACCCTGCCCTCTGACCTTATGGATATCTGGCCACCTTTTAATGGTGTGCCCATCTCTTCTAATGCCTCTCAAAAAGTCGTGCTAGGTGAGTGGAAGCAGTTCAGTCCAGCTTGGTTTTACAGGATAATAGGGTCAAGTCAGGACACTTTTGGGGTTGTTGTCCATTACCTCAGGAATATATGATGGAGGGGTGGTGAACATTAGGTCACTCTCTAATTAGCTTAGCCTAAGTAGTGCAAAACCTGACATTTGATGTACTTTACCTTATTGTCCTAATTTGTTGCAGAATAATCACCTAAAAAGGTTTTGAGTGTTATTATAAAACCTGGGAGTAGTACAGCTGTTCCAAATTCAGAGACTATGATCTTTGATGAGTCTGGTTCACATGAATCCAGTTTAAAATTATTCATAAAAAGTGTTCAGCTTGGGAATACTTCATTTTGATTCTGTTGCACTTCTACTGCAGCCACACATAAACAAACACAAACATGTTTTCCACATTAACAGGAGCAGAATTTGTTCATACATCAAGAAATGAGCCAAGGGCCTTTATAAGGTTTATGGCTGGACGATAATATTGGTAAATATTGTCAGGCCCATTGTCTTTTTTCCTCTCTTTCTCACCTGTGCTTCCATCTTTCTGTGACCTTTAACCTTTTGGCTAATTGCATTGTCTGGTGTGAGCATTTGCTCCATTCAGACTCTAATTGGTTAAATTGGTTACTAATATAATATACTAATATCATATTAGTATGAAACATGAAAAGTTTATCACACATGAATAATTAGCCAATAATTATTACATTCTAAACAGAACGTTCCAATATTTACATCGCACACTCTGATATTGTGATGATATTATAGCTGCAATATATTGTGCAGCCTTAATTTCTTTCTCTTTAATCAATGATTTAAAGTAATCTTTTTATATTCTGCTCAACTGTGAGGAAATGTGGTGATTTGACTGCAGCTCCTGCAGACTAGCGGCAGCAGCAATTAGCAATTACCTGGTGGAAGCGCACATCTGCTGAGCTTAACATACAAACTACAACGCTCCTAAGAATGTTTGGAAACAGCATCAATGAGAAGCATTGTTGTGATGATGTGCTGAAGGGGGAGTGATGGAAAGAGTAGGAGCCTCTTAAAGAGACAGAGACCAATTTCAAGGCATCAGACACGGCAATGCTAGGAATTCACATTTCTTTTAAGTTATTTTTGATATATACAGCATTTTTTTGATTGCTACTTGCCTGTGCTAAAAAACACAAAATACTTCCCCTTTAAGTAATTGCTGGTAGTCACTGATTTGGTTTGCTCTGTAATTGATTAATGTAAGCACAATTTAATCAGGTCAACAAATCTAATTGTATTGCTAAAACATATTGAATAAAAGAAAACCCAATGAATATCAAGAGAACAATGCGGAAGCATAAAGTAACTGAAAAGCCGTTTAGTTGAACAGATCAATCAAGAGGATCTCTGTAACAGTAAATGGTAAACTTTTAGATAACTGGTTTGGTTTTATATCGCAAGTCAAACATAAAAGCCAAACTGGAAACCCTTTCTTGAGCCTAACTAATTGTTGCTACAAATATTTTGTTCTTTAAATACTGGATGTTCAATTTGGGCTAACTCTGCATAAAACATTAGCTTAGACCAGCAGAAGACAATACATGACATAAACATGCTAACCAAACTGCAAAAGCAATGATGTCTTAAAGATGTACTGTTTAGTGTTTTGTAGCTAATTTCTATTATCCACATAATTTTTAAACATTGACCTGCTGGTATAGATTTATTCTGATTTTCTTTGAGAAGCTTAAAAAAATGGCATTTAAAATATTTGTTGTATCTTTTCTGCTGTGAGGAGTCATTAAATACAATTAAGAGCAGTCACTCTGTGTATGCTGTAAAATGAGGAGTTACAATATGAAAGGATCAAATTAATACAGATCATATTGTTGCTGTGACTAAAACCACATTGTTTGTTTTTAACAGAATATAAGCCTTTACCTCAACTCAGCTGCAACCTTCCTGTTCTCCTATTTAAGTGTGGCTTTTTGTTCCAACCTGAAAAAAAAAAAAAAAACAGACAAGCATCTGAATAATGTAAAAAAAAACCCAAATAGAATAGAATAGAATTCAACTTTATTGTCATTGCACTGTCACAAGTACAAAGCAACAAAATGTGGTTTGCATCCATCCAGAAGTGCTATACAGGATATAAATATTTATTTACAGGTGTACAAACTATATATGTATATACCATAAGGGGTTATGTATAAGCATAGAGTAATAGCAAGGAGCTATAAAATATTGTGTATAAATATAAATATAAATACGGGAGCTATGTGCACAGATTATACAGATTATACAGAATATACAAGAATGTTAGGAAATGGATTATATATGTATTAGTGGGTTTATAATACAAGATAGATAATGGCAGATAAGATTTACAGATTGTATATGTGTGTGAGGGGAACAGTCAGTGGTTCTAACTGACTTGACTTCTTATATTTCAGTATATTTCAGTGTTTCCTTCGTAACTTTGAGCAGCTGCGTTTGAGTCTTCCTCACTCAGAACGTTAAGTTGTTCACTTTCAGTTTGCGAAACGATCAATCAAACTGAAAATCATACAATTCCAGTGGATGGCCAAGCTGTATCTCTAGTTTTAAGGTATCTTAGATGACTTTTGTTTTAATATTGTAATTTGAAATTAATCATTTTTGTATTTTTTAAATCATTTTACTGATAACTCACTGTAAAATACAAACAGCAGAATTTATTAAAGCATAAACTAGAGTATCATTTGGGCCAATCACAATATTGTCCAAAACTTAAGTTTTTGCTTGTTCTAATGTTAGCATAAAGTGATTTATTGTACAAAGTTTTATTTTGAACTTGTGTCACGGATTAAGAAGTGTTTACTGTAAGTGACCTGATGATGTTTATTCTACCAGTAAAGCCAATGGAAACTGTGTTCCCACAAACTGTAGGAAGGCCAGCGGCAGCTTACAGGTGCTTTGCGACTCAAGTCCAATTAATCTGTTGAAAGGCTTAGCGTGCGCTGGAACACGGGTTTGTGTACATCAGATGTTTACTGTCGTACTTATGGAGGTTCCTTAATTAAATTGTAAAACTAATATAAACATAATTTTTCAAACTGCACTGTTTAATATCTTGCTGCTGAATGCAAAGTGCTGACATCCAATGCATCTTCTCAAAGTGCTAATTATTTGAGAGTACTGTACCTCACTGGCTTCCACTAGAGTCCAATGTTCAGTATTGGGCATTTTCAACAACATAATACCACAACAAGTTTTATATAAAATAGTAAATAATTCAAATCTCTCATGTCTTTTCATTCCCAGGCCTTCAGGACAATCCTTGGTTCTGTGACTGTAAAATCTCAAAGCTGATAGAGATTTCCAAAATGGCTGACACCCCAGTGATCTTGATGGATTTATTTTTGACCTGTGCCACGCCGGACAATTTAGCCGGTGTTCTTTTTCAGCGTGCTGAACTTGAGAATTGTGTGAAACCATCAGTGATGACCTCTGCTACCAAGATAACTTCGCCTTTAGGCAGCAATGTCCTCTTGCGATGTGATGCCTCCGGATCTCCGACTCCAGCTCTTTATTGGACCAAGTCAGATGGCTCTCCAGTCAACAACGCAGGTAAAATAAAATTCCTTTTTTGAGAAAATATAAATTACATTTTTGATTAATAAAAGGTGGGTGGAAGTCTTCAGTAACGCCAAACTTTTAATAACTGCTTTCTTTTTGCTCCACCATTCAGTTCAGGAGTCACCTGGGGAAGGCATTAACTGGTCCATCATGAGCTTGCATGGAATCGAGCATAAAGATGCTGGGAACTACAGTTGCAAAGCAAAGAATGTTGCTGGCGCAGCGATAGCCACCATTTCTTTATCGGTGGCTGGTACCACGAGCACTACTGCTCCCCCAGTACGACCCAGCGTTGGAACTGGACCAACCAGCCAAGGCACAGCAATCACTCCTCCGACTGACAGTTCTAAATCTCCGCTCACCACACCAACAGCCCTTCCTGGATCACCAACAACACCTTCTGCTGCCCAAAAGTCACCCAAACCAATCTCTGGCAACAGTTCTCAGAAAAGTTCTCTCAAAGAGACCAAAACCCAGCAAGGAGGTAATGGCAAAAAATTAGCAGCGGATGAGAAAAGCAAGAAAACGGACAGCTCAAGAGGTCTCAAAGACCTGGAGATTGTAGAGCAGACGGCTGACAGTGCAGTGCTGCTCTGGACTGCAGGTGGATTGTTAAATGATGCCCCACTTACTGTTGTATATTCACCATATGGGGAGGATGACAGTAAGAGGACGATGGAGACCAAAGCTGGAAGTGGAAAAGTGCTTCTTGACGGACTGTCTCCTGGAATGAGGTACTCAGTTTGCCTTGTAGCAAAAGGTAGCACCACTGGAAAAGATCCTTGCATCGACTTCTACACAGAGGACAGCGGGCAGAACATACTTTTCTTTATCATAAGCAGTATCGCCTGCATTTTGGTTTTGCCTCTAATTGCTCTGCTCATCTACAAAATTCTTGCCCTTTACTGCAAAGGAAGCAACACATCTTTGGATACAAATGAGCTGGAAAAAGAAAGTTATGTCAAATTTGAGACAATCTCAATGAAACAAAGAACTCTGAACTCGCACCCAACTGAACTCTGGGCAAGAAGGCCGACAAATGAATCTGAGCGTCTGTTGTTGTGCTCCCGGTCAAGCATCGACTCTCAGATGACCTACAAGAGTGACAGCTCTCGCTCTGAGTATCTCTGCTGATGTCAACATACATTGCCAATAATTTAACTCCATGCTCATACATCTGCCTTTCAATATTCTGAAGAAAATGATTAAGAAATTATACATTTCTTTTTTTATTAATGGTGTATAAAAAATGATTGTGATGTATTGAGAATTTTTCCTCTTTAACCATTTAGAAAAGTGTGCAATGAATCACAACAACCCCCTTTATCCTATTTCTGAGCCTTATTCTTCATACAGAAATTATGCAGACATCTGGGATTATATCTTTATCAGGGAATAGAGATGTTGTCTTCAATGCCAAACCATAATGTTGGAATTTAGTGGAGATCTCAGAGAAGACCCATAATATTCTCCAATACATCATAGTTGCTGTAAGGATCCAGCTAATCGTTGCCTTACTAAACACAGAAGTACAGTACTGTTTGTGTGTTTGTTAGAACACAATATGTGAATCATTTGATGAATGTTGCCACATTATATTTTCACATATAAATAAATGTTTCCTTTGAATGTAAGAATGACGTACTTGCATGATATCTCCATAGAAAAGCATTCTAAAATAATTTTATAAACTCTGAGGAGCATTTAGAGAAAACACATCTAAAACCTTTCAGTTACTGTTTTAAAACAATATATTGACTTGATTTTTATGTTATGATACCCTGATGATACTATGAACTTACTTCATAATTTAATCAACGAGTAGCCAATGTCACAAGTTTGTTTTAATGCTTTTTAAACTGGGAGGTTTGGAATGAATGAGTTACTAAATAGGAACATTTTCAACAACCAGGGCAAGATTTTTGAAGAAAATAAATAACTGAGTTATAAAAATCTCTAAAGATCTGAAGTAAAACTGGAACGACTTCAGATGAAATGATGATTCCACAATATCCTGCAATTTATTCCTCAATTGGTTCTGTTTGTAAAAGGATCCTCCTTTTTATTTATATTGGTTAAAATCTCACTTTTCTACCTTTAGAAGTTTTTGTTTATGGAGTGAAAAGCTTATCGCTCGTCAACAAATAACCTCTACCTGCTGATTCAAACTCATGCATAACTCTGACTAAACCGGCGAGTCATTTTGGTGTCTGATTACCAGCATTAACATTTTTATTATCCGTCTGGGGTGAAACGGTGAACAAAGGTCAGTGACCTGCAGACTGGAGACAAGACAACTTTCTCAGCAGCGTAAATCTTCTGCTCCTCTACAAGGTTACCAGTGGTGATGCTGGTTCTAACAATATCCCAGTCATAGAGAGCATGAATAGAGGCCGTGGTCCCCGGCCAGTGACAAACAATTTAAGGATAATCTGTTCAACTGGGACAGCGATCTCTAGAAATGAGTCATTCTGTCAATTCCTGCTGGGAGCCAGATGAACCTCGACAGGAGACAAGCTGACTTTTCATTCACACACCAACCCCAAACAAAGTGCTCACTGTGTTTTTAGCTTGTGTAAAATGTTAAATGCACATTTACTGTATGTTGGTTTCACACACTGAAAAACAAAACATTCATTTTGCTCTGGAGTTAAGTAAGACAATTCTTAGGATTCCCACAGCCGTGTAAATAAGGCCCATTTTCCCTATTTTTCCAAAAAAACATCCATCTCTGTCTAACAAGGATCAGGTCTGTGGGTGGGGAAGGAGAGTAATAAGTTGCTGGGACCTTTTTTCAGATCAGTTTAGAGCAAATCTTGCTACAATGCTGGACTAGATGTGCAAAATCTGCCACTGGAGTGTCAGGAATTTCAAGCTTTGCTTCCAAAAGAGACACAGTCAGAAGCCTGAAAGTGGGGAGAGAGTTGGACCCCACACATTTTTTTTTTTTTTTTTTCTAAGTGTAAAGCTGCAGAGAGAGTTGCTGTTCTTCCTGAGAAGCCTGCAGTCTTCTCAGAGGGGTCCTGCATCCCCCCAGCAGGACATCTGCTGGTAGGTAACGCTCTCTCTTGGTTTCAGCCTCGGACAAAGATGCCAAGAACACAGAAGAAAACTTTGCTCAAGTTTTGGGAATTCTTGTGTGCCAGTGATGACAGTGGAAATGCCTGAGTCAAAGTGAGCAGGTGCAGCAGGAACAGGATTATGCTGGCTGCAATGATTAAAACAGCACTGGTCTTCTTTTTGGTGCAAAGCACTGGAAACTTGGCACTCGGCGCAGCGTGTTGGGATGAACGCCTTTCAGGAGCGGGAAGAAACAGCAGCTGCACATGTGAGTTTATGACATGAACGTCTGATTCTAAAGGAACTGCTGTACACATTTTACCTGAAACAGCTCCAGACAAGCTCAAATTATTCTTATTTCTTTCATCATTCTTCAAAAACTAATTTCATAACTGCACAAGAAATGTGGATTTTACTTTAGAATAATGAAGTCCCTACCTACCTAATGAACAGAAACGCATATATTTGACAAAACAGAATAATTATCCTGGATCTAGCTGAGATATGAAATATTACCCAGATTACACAGAGTATTGTGCAAATGTGAATAAAAAAGTGTTTTTCCCCCAGATTTCTGATGGCAGCATATAATATTAGGAAACAGATGCTTCTATAAATAATTTGTTTGCATAAAGAATAGTATAAAGACAACAGAAAGGGCTGTCACCTTCTAAAACATGATGGAAGATCCAATAAACTTCACCAAATGTTCCCTCAGACAGCAGACTGTCCTGTGGGTGGATTTCAGCCTGAGTTGCTGGCGGAGCCACATGTGAAACCCAAATGGTCGACTTCAGTTTACCAGCACACACTATTTATCACAAACTGTCATATAAAAATGTGCACATTTAAAATATTTTTTTATTATTTTAAATTAATTATAGATGCTAGTAAAAATTTAGTTAAAAACAAATAATTTCTATTCAGTTTTTTTCCTCTGAATATACAAACTACAGGTTTTCATCCATCAGATGATGCTACCACAGTACAAAAATTACTCTCATGAGTAATTGGTGGGAGTTCATTTTTATATATTTGTATATAATATTAATTGTAAAAACTTTACATAATATATTATGTAGAGGCATAATATAGAGACTGAAAGTTACTAAAAGTATTATTTTATTTTCAAACACTTCATCAACTAAACAAGTATGAATGCATGTTTCCTATTTTGGCTGATGAACGTGTTAAATGAATGATGAAAAAACAAACCACCTCGATATTTTTGTGAACTTAAATCCTCCTTGCTATGCTGAAAAACCTACTTATATTCAGTAAAGTATCACAGCATTTCTTAGCTTAGTCGAAAATCCTGTGGAGCATCTTGTGAACTTCTGAACCAGTAATTCATCAAGATGACCCAGTGAACACTGGTCCCAGTGCTGACTGGGACCAGACGTTCTGGTACGTTGTTTGTCTGGTAAACTCATTGTTGTCATCATTCCACTGAGTTAGCAGCAGTGTCTATGGATGCACATGACACCGTTACAAAAGAAGACTTTCTGACAGCAGTTATTTAAATAAAGACTGCATTTGCAGACATAAAGTGCGACTGCCCTGCAGTTCATTCAAGGTTCAGAGAAAGAGCTGCTGGTTGCTAAGAGATGATGTTTTATCCAGAAGCAGCTGAAAAGACATTTTAATAATTTGACAAGTTAACAGAAGTGTGACAGGGAGCGACTGTTAAACTGTGATGAGGTGTAGAAACTTCCTCTTTGTGGGTGAAAACATGAGGACAAGAAAGCAACGTAAGGCATTTAAGAACTATTTCCTGGCACAACAAGCATTTTACTCTCATTAGCTTTTTTTTATTTTTTATTTCCTTTATTTAACCAGGTAAACCCCGTTGAGATCTGGATCTCATTTTCAAGAGGGACCTGGGCAGAAGTCTGCAATAAACAGCAACCTGGTTACAAAATAAAACTAATTAATACATATGCACAAGTGTAAAACAATAGAAAACAATTTAAAAGCAGTGACACTGTTTAATTGAATCCTGTTTTTAAGAACCACTCTAAATAAATCCAATGAAGTCAATTCTGACATCTTGAGTTCAGACTGGAGCTGATTCCAGGCTGTAGGAGCATCACACTGAATGCTTGCTTCCCCTTTTCAGTTCGAACTCGTGGAACATGCAAAAGAAAAATGTTATCAGAGTGTGAAGAATGAGAACTAACAGATCTATGTAAGAAAGAGCTTAAATATGCTGGAGCCAAGCTGAGTAGAGATTTCTAAATCAGGATCATCAGGTGATTGTTTCTCCGTACGCTTAAAGGAGGCCATTCAACTTTTGCATACAAATCACAATGATGTGTAAGACGTCTGCTACAGGTTACAAACCTTAAAGCACAATGATACACAGTATTCAATGATTGAAGGCATTTGGTCAAAGCATTCATATATATAACATCTCCATAATCCAGGAGTGGCAGGAATGTCGCTACTACCAATTTACTTCTAGCTTTGAGAGAGAAACAAGATCCATTTCGGTAATAAAACCCAATCTTCATTTTCAATGTTCATAACAAATTTGCTATGTGATTTTTAAAAGAAAGCTCTTTATCTAGAATAAAGCCAAGATATTTATAATTACTGAAAAACTCAATTTGTGTACCTACAGCAGTTGTAAGCAATAGAGGGATTTCTGGTAGTCTTCTAGAGTGTGGAAAAAACTATTGCTTTTGTCTTATCCAGAGTTTGTAAGCATGTGAAAGTGATGAAGAATAGCAGTAAATTACTAAATCATCTGCATAAAAATGATAAAAAGCATTTGACACATCGTCACACAAGTTATTTACATAGATACTAAAAACACAGATATTGTCATGTAGTACGATGCTTCAACTGGATTATTATTGCACATCTTAAGATCCTTGGAAAGAAATTTTTAAAAAGCACCTGCAAAGAATTGTCTCTTTGGTTCCTTTAAGCCTCTCAGCCTTTCCTCCTGTTTGGTCATGGTAAATCAATCCATCGGATGAGCCTGGGTGGAAAGAACCACAGACGGCTTGCTGCTGGAACAGGAAGCTCCATCCTTCTCGACTTTCATTTCAGAGAAGAGAGGCTTTACTGGGCCGACAGGCGCACCGGCATCATCTACAAAGCGTCGGTGCAAGGAGCACACAGACAGGTGATAATCCAAAAATGCTCCAGAGTTCCTACTAATACTTAGAAATCTGGAGTGGATCCTTTGCTTTGTGTGAGTATTTAAGATGAGGTCTACAAGGCCTGAGGTTTGGCAATTTTAGAGGTTTAGTACAAGTTTTATTTCTCTACATGTTCTACATCCAGACTCAGAAATGAACAGCCATCCCCTTCAAAGTCTGGATAATTATCCCTCTGGGGTAGGAGACTTTCAGTTATCACTGGAATTATTATATCTTAATATTTGACCACTTTTCTCACCAAACTTGCAGTAGTGTTGCAGTCAGATTATTCCAGAAGCTTAATGTAAGCCTGCTTTATCCGTTCCAAAACCAGTTCTAATGTGTCCAGTTGGACAAGTTTGAAAAATCTGGAGGTCATCCTCTTTCTTTATTAGACTGTTAACTTTTGTAATGCACCAGTGTCATGCCAGTTTGAAGATTAGAGTTTCCCAAATCATGTACTGTCAGAGGTTTTCGATTAAAGGTGTTTAAATTGATGTTTATTTTGCAGAAACTGTATTCATCTGACAAACACATCTCCGGGCTCACAGTGGACTGGGTTGGGAACGGCGTATTCTGGACGAGCAGCAGAAAGGGTCAAATCAAGAAAATGGATTTAAATGGAAAAAATGAGAGGACAATTTTAAGACATTTGTCTCAACCAAGCTTTATAAATGTTGATCCCACTCACAGGTAAATAATCCAGTTACAAAGAAATCATTGTGCAGTTATTTGTTGGCACAGATTAACAGAAATAATTAGTTAATATTTTGACTGGGGTCGGATTTCTCCTGTATGATGTGTGAAAAATAAAAAAATAAAACTAACATAATCATGTGCATAAAGTTAGATGAAAAATATTTCAGAATATATGTGAACAAATTCCAAACTGTTTTCAGGTTTTTGTTTTGGCTGTCTGGTGGATCAGAAATCCAGCGATCTGATCTCTCAGGTCAAATGAAAATGACAGTTTTAAAGCTGGAGGAGCAACTTGAGGTTCTGTCGGTTGACCGAGAAGACAAACGGTTGTTCTGGGTTCAGCTTGGTCTCCAAGGAGAGCGAGCCGTTGCGTCCTGTGATTACAGTGGGAATTCACTGCACATCATGGACCTGCCACTTCAGTAAACAAGCCTTCTATCTGATCACTCATTCATTAAGCTGTCTTGCTAAATCTACAATGATGCTAATCTTTAATAATATCATGTTAACATATTTTTTCAGGTCTCAGTCACTTGGAATATCTGTTTTTCTGGAGAACGTTTATTACACTGATGCTGCGGCCGGCGTTATAAGAAAACTAAACAAATACACTGGAGGACAACCGGTGGATGTTAATGATAAACCGATGGTCAAACCTCCGGTGGACATAAAAGTGGTCCATCCAATCATCCAGCCAATGGCAGATACTTCCTCACTATTTCCAGGTTGCTTCATTTATGTAATCTTCTTTTTTACTTTCTCCACATTTAAATAAGTAAATAAGCTTCAGTGATAAATGTCTTCTTGTCAAACAGGCTGCAATGACCAAAGTGGAAGCTGTGTGAATGTGTGTTCCCGTTTAGAGGAGCAAGGGGTTTGCCAGTGCTCTGAAGGCTTTGCTCTCAGTAACCATGGCACTCACTGTGAAGGTAACTACTCAATGTTCAACAGCACACTCATGATGGCAGTTGTTGCAAATCTTCAGTTTACATCTGATTTATCTATTCTGAAAGTCAAATGCTCATAAAACCAAAAAACTTGAATGTTTTCAACCAATGTTGAAATGCGTTAAGATACTAGTTGGCTTTGTGGAAACATTGGTATGCAAGTCTTTTATAAGATTTCATTTTTATTTTATATGTGTTGTTGTGTATAATGTCTGTGGACCATGAGTCTGTTGAAATAAAGCAATCAGTGCTTAAACAAAATTGCAGATACTCTCTGACTGAAAAAATAATCATGTCTTTCTGTGGCACAGATGTGAATGAATGTGCCCACTGGAACCACGGCTGCTCTCTTGGCTGTGAAAACATCCCAGGCTCATATTTCTGCACCTGCCCCAAAGGATACACCCTCCTGCCAGATGGGAAGACATGTCGAGGTACCAAATAAACATACACAGTATTTTATATTCACAGTTTCATTCAAAACACAAATAAACCACTTGGCTACAGAAAATATGTACGCACATGAAAAAAGATTTGCTCACTCACACTAGTGTGCTTAGTCACACTAAATGTCCAAATTTAAAATTTGAAAGGATGACTTAAGTAATTATAAGGAACAGTCTGCTTTTGAAAAAAAAAGCAAAACATAGGTTTCATAGTGGCCTAGTCAAAGTTCAGACTTCTGAAGCTGTAATATGATCTTAAACAGTCTTTTAAAGGTTAGGAAATATCTTAATGTTAGAAAACCTTTCAATGTTGCTGAATTAAAAGAATGAGAAGAATGGACTGAAATTTCCCCATAGTAGAATAAAGATTCATTGCCAGTTGTTGCAGGTGCTTGGTGACTGTTCTTTTTTTACACAATGCTAACATTGTTTGGATAGATTATGCCTTAATAAATGATGTTATCAATTGAAATAATTTCATATTAAAAGTAGTTTGATGATCAGAAAGATGAAAGTGAGACAAAAAAGCAAAAACAAAAATAATCTACAAAAGGGCAAAGACTTTTTTACAACAATGTCATCACTGGAATGTGATGCATCCATTGACAGATGACACACTAAACAAAAATTTAAATCCTGGCATCGCAACTAATGCTGTTTGTGCTGCAGATGGCGCTGAGAATGAACCATGCAAAGTTTTACAAACCAGAGCAAAGCAGACAACAGAAACAGGCAGTGTTACCCGTGTGATGGGCCAGTATTAGCAGATAAAACTGTCTGTGTGCTATATCGGTCCGACTCTACTCCTAATCTCTTCTTCCCTAATCTAGCTGCACAACAGGAGAGGTTCCCAGGCACAATGGGATTAGACGGCGAGGTGACATTTGCAATAAGGAACATATCTTGTCAGCAGCTTTGTCTGTTGAAGGTATTTAGTGGACAACCTTTGCCAAGGTCCAGTGGAGAAGAAACATGTGATCAAGCAACATGTTAGACAATAGAGATGAGAGCAGAGATTACAAGGAGGAAGCATAACAATGCAGCTTCATCATGTTGATTTTATGCAAAATTCAAACTTTCAAAAAAAATACAGGAGTTTGCAACATCCTAAATCTAACCCCCCAAAAATGTCAAGAGCATTTGCCACAGAAACACTTTTCAGCAGAAGGAATTTAACTTTCCACATCAGAATCACAGCCTGCCTCCACGTCTCTCACCCACTTTCACTCGTTCTCTTGTGAGCTAACATTACATCACTCTGTGTGTGTGAGCTTCTCACAATTTCTACTATTTTAATGGGATTAGACCTGATTTCATAAAGGGATTTCACCAGAGCGGGGCCTAAGGAGCTTAACGTCCATCCAGCTCATCTACCACCAGCAAGGCCCTAAAATAGGCTGGAAAGCCTTAAACATGCAACATTCCCTGCACTCATTCACAGTTTAAACCTCTGCATATTTATTCCAAACCTGTTCCGATGTTAATCTAAGCTGTTTTTTATGAAATTGCTTTTACAGAAATAACACCATGTGGCAGCATCATAAAGTGTGGACATGGTTGCATAGCCACAGAACATGGGACCATGTGTGTTTGTCCTGAGGGATCTGTTCTACAGGAGGATGGACACACTTGCACCGGTACTGACAATATGACACCAATCAGGTCCAGTTAAGAAACTTTAGGTACAGTAATCTATGACAAGTATTTGTTGAAGAACTTACCCAGCAGGAGGTTCCCAAACAGCACCGGCTTCTGGCTGAGGACCTCCTACAGGCAATACAACAAAATCAGTTATAAAAACATCAACTTTTAGAAGTTTTTCTTTTTTTACTTTATATACTATTCCATAATTATTATATTCATTTAGCATAAATGCTACCTCATCCCTTCTGATGTTAGTTCCCCATGAGTATTTAGTCTCCACAGCAAGGCTGCTGTTGTTTCATTTTGTCCGTTTTGTGCTTCCTTCAATAGCCTGAGGAGGAAAACTGCTTGATCAATTTGACTGTGAGCCAATCAGAAAAATTTACTATTTATTTTAACGTTTATTCTATAATAACGATTGAAATACAGATTAGATTAAAATATATAATTAAAATTGTATGATAAAACAATGTAAAAGCTTCAGTTTTGTTATCTGCTTTGTTTCTCCTCTTCATCTTCCCCCAATTGTTGAGGCCTCTCTAGCGCCCCCTGAAGGCCATCACTTTGGAAAACATTGTTGGGTCATGGATTAGTTAGTTCATAAAAAGCTCACAGTTTATAAAGTAATTAGCCATAAGTCAGAGAACATCATTTAAAAACACAATTTAAGATTTCAGCTTAAATTAAAAAAAGTCAATATTTATATTAAGCTTGGTGTTCATCAGGGTCATTTCTAAATGCTGAAAGCATTTAGAAATGCTTAAAGCTTAAAGCATAAAGCATTCTGCTAAAGCAGAAGAAATGTTGCCTCTCAACCAGAACACTTCTTCAGTTCCTAACATGGTTGGAAGTAACAGGCGTTTAACTGGTACATATACAAACTGATGGTCCAACACAGGAGAGCAAACTCATCGGGTCGAGAATCAGAGGTTCAGTTACAGCTTAAAAACAAGAGACTTGTTTAAGACAATAATGTGAATATTTAGGTCAGAGAAGCCAGAGGGCTTAGAGGGATGAAAGGAGACATTAATGGTAAACATGAATGGTAAACCCTTAACTCGTCTTCCCAGGCGGCTTTACAACATTTCAAATCTTGTCACCAAAACAATTCGAAAGGCATCTTCAGGGAAACATTCAGATCATCAGACAGCAACGACCCAAACTCTGAGCTGAATAACTGGTAGGACTAGTGACTCAGTGTCCTAAGTGACACATGGTCCTATTAATGTGATTGTTCTGATAACATAAGACTTTTACTTCTAACCATTTTCAGAACAGAAGCAGCTCTTTGGATTGGAGGTGAAACATTTTGAAGACATAAGAAGTCCAGTTGTCTTCTATATTAGCGCTTGGGATTATTTCAGTGTCCTCTTTATTTCTCCTTTGTTTAACTCTTATTACATTTTTTCCTGTGTCTTTTAACAATGTGACTGCTTGAATAACCAGCTTGTTAAAGTAACTCAGAAGAATGTATTGTAAAACAAAAACATTTTTAACGTAATCCACAGGAGGCTTTTGACCATTTTGCTCTTTTTAACGATTTGACTTTTTACTGAAACCAACAAGCCTCATCATAGCCGATGCCACAACTGAGCTTCAAATCTTAAAACAAGAAATGTTCACAAACCAAAAAGCTGGCTAATCTTATTTAGACAGAACAGAAACAAACTTCTGTTCTTCTTGTCTTCCTGCTGTGAGCAAATATTAATTATTTATGCTAGAAGCAGAAGTGAAGTCAGCCACTGAGTGCAGTTGCTGTAAAACACGGTTTTACTATTTTAAAACAAAGTGAACATTATAAAACCAGAAGTCTCTGTGGTTTTTGAAAGGCTGTAAACATCTTTAAATCAGCACTTTTCATGACTGATAAAGATTGAAAGCTAAAAAAAGATTAAATCAAATTTACTGCACTTCGTTAAGACTTCCTGTTATCTGCTTTACATCATGCTCTACTTCGTACCCTGAAGGAAATTTGGTAGAAAATGATTTCCTCATAAATCTTTTTAAGAGCTGTGACTTTATTTTTGAACATCAAGTTTAGTAAAAATACAACATCCACTCCAAAGAGTGTAGTTCTTAGTAGAAGCTGGTAGTGTTTAATATCAGATGCAATCAGCATTCACTGGAGAAAAAAAAAAAAAAAGTTTGCAACATGAGGGTTAAAGGTGCAAATAGTTACATTCAACAAGCTTTGAGACTGCAAATTCAGTTATTTGGTTTTTTTTAGCCATTTATTCCAATAAATTAGTGCAATACAAGGCTGAATTTACTTCACACACAAAACCTTGCAAACAAAAAATCCGTCTTTCGATTTTTTAATAAACCTTTCACTATACCAAAAGGAATACTGAGACAAATTATAGAAAACACAATGTCCAACAAGTTTTCTGTTGCTGTCCGTCAGTGGTGAAAACTGATGCAATTCTAAAAAATAGTCAGAAGCAGAGTGTAAATCTAGATCTGTGTTATTAACACTGATCTCCAGGTTGCTCTTCAGCAGACAGAGGTGGCTGCAGTCAGCTCTGTTCCTCCATCACCCCGAGTCGCTGGCAGTGCGGATGTCTTCCTGGGTACAGGCTCCACCAAGATGGCAAACGCTGCATTGCAACTGGTGAGCCATTGCAGCAAAGTCAGAGCAGCCCACACAGAAGCTCTCCTCTTATGCATGCATGCATATCACTGCCCACATCTCGTTCTGCCATGAATCTAATTATAAAGTGCTACATTGTTTTATTCAGGACCTCCTGCCTTTCTAATTGTGGCCAATCTGATGGATGTGAGAAGAATGAACCCAGATGGGACGGAGGAACAAACTCTAGTGAAGGAACCCAGAGGAACAATCTTAGCTCTGGACTTTGACCCCGTCCACCACCGTGTAAAACTTCATCTTTCATCCGTTTTCCTGCACATTTTGTTTTTATTCACAGCTTAGCAAACAATGTTCTACTGCACTCTTACAAGATGTTTTGGCGTGCAGTGCCATCTAGTGGTTATTTGTGACTTGCTTTGTTTAATTTCTACATCTCCATGACATTTCTTTTTTATCAAAAATTGGGATGAATTTCAAGGTCTACTTTGCCAGCATCAGCCAGAGGACAATAGAGCGGATTGATCTGAACACTGGCTCAAGAGACGTTCTTGTCTCTGATGGCTTGGACTCTCCAGAAGGACTGGCAATCGACTGGGTTCACCACACTATGTACTGGTCTGATAGAAGGTGAGCAGTGTATGATAAAACTGTAGGAATTTTACTGAGAAAAATAAATTAATGCTGGCAAAAAGCTGGCTGTTGCTATACAGTTTAACACCGAGCCATTTTAGGAGTCAGTTTATGGAAATGGGTTTTGTAAGAATTTAAGTATCTATTGCATTTGCTCTGCAGCAAGTCAGCTGTTGACTGCAGTACACTAGATGGACTGAAGAGGAAAACTGTTGTGAAAGAAGGGCTGGAAAAGCCAAGAGGAATTGCGGTTCATCCCCAAGCGAAGTGAGTTAAACTGATTTTGTTTTTCTCAGCAATAGAAACTAAAAAACTAAACATAGACTTAGAATTTGACCTTTAATACTAATCTAAAAAGAAACAACTCCCAATGCCCATTGCTAAAGGTGTGTGAAAACATTTCAAATATCATGAAACCTGATATCTATATTTTTCATGTTGGATCACCTACTTCTGGAGGAAGTTATTCTGGACAGACACCGGCGCTCGGCCTGTGGTAGAAAGCGCCACTCTGGAGGGAAGCAGCCGTGTGATCATTGCCAGCACCGGCCTCATGTCTCCCACTGGTCTGACCATCGACTTCACTGATGACCGACTCTTCTGGTGCGACCAGATGAAGGGCCTGATAGAAACAGCAGCTTTGGATGGTTCTGATCGACGGGTCCTAACAGAGAACCAAGTAGGTGAGGTTTGTTTGAAGCATGTACGCAACAAAATTAGACATCTGTAAGGAACTGAATCAAAAACCAAAACAGAAATGCGTGTTACAGGTTGTGGTATGAAAAATTACAACGAAACATATCAGGAAAAATCTGCAGTCATCTACCACTGATGCTGAGCAAAAGCAAATAAATTATATGTTGTCATGTAAGGCAGAGTCTAAATGTATAAAGCATATTTTATCAACGGAGCAACAAAAGGTGAATATACTTTAAAAAAAAAAATCTAAAAGAGTAGATATAAAGATAATACAGATAAATCGCATACATATGAGCATAAATATCCATTCATCTTCACAGTTCATGCAGGGACCTGGTGAGTGATAAAACTTTAAAGATAAAACATGACAAAAGATAGAAGCTGACCAATTTAATGCTTTGCACAACCAAATCTTAAAAAGTATTCTGCTTTTATCAGGTAACAGCGCAGAGTGATCACTTCATGTGCAAACAGTCACACTGCAGCCTGAAGTGACCCAAATCCCATTTTTTGGCGTTCACACTTCCAAATATGTGAGTCTTGTATGTGATCTGTGAGAACTGCAAACAACCTTAAAGACTCGCGCATGCGCAGTGCAGGGCGCAGAACGTCACAAGAAGCGCGATCGCCATTGTTCTGCCAACCGCCATAAAAAAAAATAAGTGCAAACGTAATCGTTTATAATGGTGGAGCAAATCTTACGATTTTAAAGTTGTTGTCCGATGTAAACCAGCACATTAACAACTTAATCCTCATTACAGTCCGCCGCTCGCGCGTAACAGGACGCAGAATAGTGACGTTTGTCGAGTAACAATGACGTACAAGTCTGATGAGCACGACCTGGCCATACAGACTGATGTCACGATACGTTTCGGATTTGGAACCACATATCCAAGTGGCCGTGGTCGCGCGCAGCCTACAGACTGCAGCCTACAGACCGCAGCCTACAGACTGCAGCCTACAGACTGCAGCGCGCAGCCTACAGACCGCAGCCTACAGACCGCAGCCCGCAGCCTACAGACCGCAGCGCGCAGCCCACAGACCGCAGCGCGCAGCCCACAGACCGCAGGCTAATAAACCTGATGAGCAACAGGTGTGGCACCTGGAGGCACTGAGAGCAGAGGGTGAACATTGGGCCACTGGCGCCACCTAGAGGAGACCATCAGAATTATTTTGTCATAAGAGCTTCTTTTTATTTTTTTACTTTTCTTGAATGGTACGTGATAAAAATTTTACTTTATAATATGGTTTATGTGATTGTCAAAATTTAGGTCAAAGTTGATCATTATTCCTGAGTTCCATGCCTTGCTTTTGCAAAATAGCGACCTGGTGTCAATTTTGTGTCTGTGAGGGTTTGCACTTTTTTATTTAATTTTTTAGTTGCAAGAAATTGTTTGGCATTGTTTGTTGAGTTCACAAACCAGTTTTGTTCAATCTTCATCTGCTTCTCCTTGCACAAGCCAGGAGAAGCACATCTGAGCCTAGAGGCCCCTTCATGAACAACCTTGAGTTTGAGAAAATTAAAACTATTCAGATTTGTCTTTCCATTCATTAAATGGTAAAAATGTGTAAAAAATGCTTATTTACCATTTTCATTCCTTGTGCAGTTAACCTGGAACTCTTTAGTTATATGCTCTTGTCTTCTGTTTGGATTGTCCTAGGACGTCCCTTTGACCTCGCAGTATTTGAGGACAGGCTGTGGATATCTGAGTGGGAGCACCAACAGATAAGGAGCGTCCATAAGCGGACAGGGCAGAAGCTGCAGCGTATCCACGGTAGCTTGGTTCAGCCAGCATCGGTGGTGGTGGTGCATCCCCTCGCTAAGCCAGGTAGACAAAATAAACAATGGTAAATACAGTCTCATGTCAGTTAATATGTCATTAGGCCACTAGAGCACCTGAAATGTAAATTTTGGGTATGAAAATCAGATTCTGTGTCTTAGTGAACCATGAAAACAAAGTTAATGTGTTTAAAACTGCTCCTCAGGAGCAAATGCTTGTCTTCACCTAAATGGAGGTTGTGCTCAGAAGTGTGAAAGCAACCAGGGACTTTCACATTGCTCCTGTTTGCCTCACTTCACCCTGTCAGCTGATGGAAAAAACTGCTTGTCTGTCAGTTCTTCAAATGTTACTGCAGGTAAAGTAGTTGAATTTATACTCAGATACATTTGTGACCTAGTTTAAACTAAATGTTTGTTCCTCATTATTATACAGAATCTGGCGATGAAACCTCCAACTTAAGATCTCTGATGAACAAAACATTACATGAGGAGAGCATCATCCCACTGGCGGGTGATAATAGGAAGGCTGGTTTCATCTCAGATGGAGGTACTGAACCAGCTCTGTTCACAGAAGAGATGATTGCAGGTAATGGTGCCCCTTTAGCACCATTTCTTTTATTCTTATACTCCAGTAGCCTTTTCAGCATCATTTTGTCACTCTGTGTTCCTCTGTCAGACCAGAATGACTGTTACTCGCTCCACTGCGCTGTGAGTGCCAGGTGTGTGCTGGATGCTGGGAACCCTCTCTGTTTGTGTCAGGAAGGCTTTACAGGTGACGGACAGACATGTCTGGGTAAGGTTTCCCTTTATGCTGAAATTACAATTAGAAATAGAAATCTGGCAAAACTAGCAGTTATTTATTATGCGTTTACATTTGATCTACCTCGGGTTGAACCAGCTCGACCTGCAACTGTCTGATAGAACTGGCAACAAGTGATCAAGCTGTTTTCATTTAAATAGATGAGACATGTAGTGTCTCCACTTTGGAAACAGATTGCTTTCACAGATTTGGCAACAAACAAACAAAAATCATTACAGGGGAACGATAAAGAAAAGTAATGAAGAGTTAGAATATAGATTAAAATGAATTTCGTTCTAGTAATTATTAATCAAAAGCAACAATAAACAAGTGGGTTTCCAGCCTTGTTTTAAAGGAACTCAGTGTTACAACAGTTTTGCAGTTTTCTGGAAGTTTGTTTCAGATTTCTGGTGCATTTAAGCTGAAAGCTGCTTTTCCATGTTTGGTTTTTGTTCTGGGGATGCATAGCAGAGCAGAAGCAGAAGACCTGAGTGGTCTGGAAGATGCTGATTTAACAAACAGTATTTGTTAAATCACTAACAAATACTGTTGTTAGTATTTATAAACTAGCAGTATTTTAAAGTCTATTCTCTGAGCTACAGGGAGCCAGTGTAGGGACTTTAGAACTGGTGGGTCAGTACAGCAGCAGCGTTCTGGATCAGCAGCAGCTGAAGGACTGGATTTTTTAGGCAGACCTGTGAAGACACTGTTGCAGTAATCATTGCGACTAAAGATAAACACATGGATGAGTTTCTCTAGATCTTGCTGAGATATTAGTCCTCCAATCCTGGAAATGTTCCTCTGGTGACAGAAGGCCAACTTTGTAGCTGTCTTAATGTGGCTCTGAAGGTTCAGGTCACAGTTCATTACTACATCAGCTTCTAGCTGTAATAACTGAAGATTTCTGCTGACTCGTTCAGGTCCAAAGATAACTGCTTCAGTTTTGTTTTTGTTCAGTTGGAGAAAGTTATGGCATGTCTACACATTGAGTTAACTAAAATGACTAAAATAACGTCCTTAGCACTGGAGAGCACTTCTCCGAAGGTAACATCTCAAACCCCCATGGATGTGACCACCTGGCACCACAACAGCAACTCAGCAGAGAAGTGCCCCCCCAGCCATGATGCCTACTGTCTGCACCACGGAGTCTGTGTCTACTTTCCTGAGCTAAAGTCCTATGCCTGCAAGTAAATACATCTCCTCATGTCAGATCTCTCCATTTAATCCACAGGCTTAAACTCTGAATTTACTGAAAACTCCATGTTGTGCGCTATAGAACTTACTGCATGTTAAACTATTAGGCAGAGAATATTTGGTTGTGGATGGTAATTGTGACATGAGCTGCTGTGTCAGACAACAAGCACCAGGTGTCACTGTTGTTCCACCGTCAAGAACTTTAACACCTGACTGTTAAAGATAGACAAGAGTTGTATCTGTTCTTATTAGCAAAGATAATCTGACACATTTTAAACATAATTAATCATAATAAATCTTCAAACCCATCCCTGGGTGACAGAGCATCACTCGACTCAGACAGGAGGGCAGAAATACTGACTCATTCCTGGGCTTCACCAGCATCCTAAACACTGAGCACCAGAGTTAAAAACATCACAGTCATATGAATGTTCCCACAAAAAGTTTTTTAACAGCATGAAATCCGCTATGACATGCTGGATATTTTAGGTGGGCTTGGGAGATTCATATGGAGATTTAAAAGTGTAGCTTCAAATAGGAAAAGTGGCATTTTTTAATAGATATGTTGAAGTTAAGGAATAACGTATGGGACGCCATTTGCAAAGTTGCATAAAGATTTTACGGCAGTAATTTGAGTTATTTAGCCTGTCATAAGTGGGAAAAAAAAGAATGTTATTCATTCATTTATAAATTTTATAGATTCAAACTAGAAATTCTAAAAATAGAGCATATAATTCTAACTGCTGGTAAGACTGAAAAATGGTGCAGTCACTGTTGCTGTAGATCCATTTCTAAGAATTTGTTTTGTTACTAAACGTATCTGTCAAGCTGACATGTTGTACATATCGAGAAGAAAAGGAACAATAACCAAAGAGGTAACATCATCATCAATTAAAGCAATTCAGCTTCACCAGCAGGAGCTTTTATAGAGGTTTGTAAGACCCAGCTTTTATTTTGATAGTCAACTTCCGTTCATTGACAAGAATATTTGCATATTACCTAGTTTTGTTTAAATATTTCATTTGTTAGGAGTTAAATATTTAGCTTGCTAACTAAACATTTAGTTGAAAACTTTGATATTTATGCAATTTATTACATTTATACCATGATTTTTATTACCACGGTAAAACATGGAAGTCAGAGTCGAAGGGAAGATGAACAGAGCTAAAAAGCTGGAAGAAAAACCTGTTAGAGGTTGCAGAAAGCTGGAGCTTCACCTTCCAGCAGGAAATAACCCTAAACACACACACAGACCTCAAAGCTGGACTTGCACTTGTGAGAACAAAAAAATGTGGGTTAAATCAAAGAGAATAAAATAAAATGCTTCTCACACATTCCAGAATTTTAGCTGCAAAAAATGTCAAAACATTTAATATTTTCTTTTCCCTGTTCAAATTTACATCTATGGTTGTTTGAGGTGTGTCTATCAGAAGGCTACATGTGTTTATTCTTTCCTTGCATATGAAGAACTCCCTGGTTTGCTCAAATATTGTATGTGAAGCAGCTGCATGTGTCTTGTAAAACATTTCTGAGTATTACATCTAAAGATTAACTTTAGTTTAAACCTTCTCCTCTTGCTTGAATCTCAAGTTTTGAATTTTCTTGAATTGGAAAAAGAAAAATCCTAATTTGTCTGTCTTCATTGTGCAGCTGTATCCGAGGCTACTTAGGGGAAAGATGTCAGTTCAGTGACCTGGAATGGCTGGAGCTCCAACAGGCTGAGAAGGAGAAGGAGAGAAATCTGGTCATTGGAGGTTGCATGGCGGCGCTCATTTCCATCATTTCCATCACAGCCTGTATCACCTACTGTTTCCGGTGAGTTTCAAGTGACAGCTGGCCGTAGTGAAGTCTAGATGTAGAGTGATGCTTTAAAAGTTGAACACAGCCGGTGGAAACAGACCTAGAATCTTGTAAGTGGGTTTTCAGGGTTTACCACCACGGCCGTTAAAAACAACCCAAAGCATGTTCGGTTGTGTAAAGCAGTGGTCCCCAACCTTTTCATTACGGGCCGGTCAAGACTTGGCAATTTTGCTGGGGCCCGGGGAGCGGAGGGAGACACACAGATAATGCTTCTGCATGTTGGTGTTCCCACTAAATCCATTCTCCTGTCTCTTCTCTGGGCCTTTTCCCCTCGCAGAGAAACTTTCCAAAGACTCTGATCTGCTGCTTGTGGCTCACTGTTGGCGCGCAAGACGTAACCGAGAGAATCTGGTTAAAGGATTTTCAAAATAAAAGATCCTCCAGACTCAGATAATACATAAAACGAAATATTTAATTATTTCTTGCGCGGCTCGGTACCAATTGGTCCACGGACCGGTACCGGTCCGCGGCCCGGGGGTTGGGGACCACTGGTGTAAAGAATGATCTGCCATTCTTTACAGTGCGTCAAACACAATGTAGTGTGAGTCGTGTAGTGGCCTCTGTCAGACAGCAGGGGGCGTCGGGAAGTGAATCAAATGTTGAACAACTAACATGCAATCCTGCTTGTCTGAGTAAAGCCCAACTCTTCTGCTTTGTTTCCACCTGAGATGTTTTTAAGTAGCTGATTTGTTTCATTGTCGTTTTTCTGCTGGCTCTCTCCCTTATTTTGCTTCACAAAGCACCCCGCTACCCAACCCCACGTCCTACAACATCCCAGTATTTACACTCCTGCTTCCCCAGTGGAAATGGCACGCTTTCAATTACATGGTTGGTTTAGCTTGTTCTACAGCAATTACACACAAAAATAGGTCATTCCTCGGCTACTAAATGGAGTCGGCGAGGTATGACCCCAGTGGAAACGCTACATGGTCGCCAATAGCGCTGCCTCAAATTGCCTTCTGCACTTGACTGAAAGCTGACTTGTGAAGTCTGTGAGCTTGCTGGATTTGTTTCACCTGCAGCCACAAACAGTGAAGAAAGGTCATGTTTTAGAAGCAAGAAAATCAAAGTGAGTGAAGTGATGGTTATCATCTCTGGCTAATTCCTAAAATCAAATGTTGTCATATATTATAGGTAATTGTATGTTATAGTATAAGCTTCTGGGAAAACATTTGGTGGTTTTAATTTATCTTTTATTCTGAAGATCTAGGAGACTCGTCCTCAAACAGACCTCAGAGGATAATGTGAGTGAGACCAGCGTGACTGATGACAGCATGTCTGAGACGACCACCACCAGCGTTCCTCATGTAAGAGCCCTAACAATTGTTTTATTCTCACATGGTCACATTTTTACTTACAAATTTAAATTTGTGCACATATATTTGAATAAACGTCCCTCATACTTGCAGAAAATATATCGTCTTACAGCCTTCAACAAGGCTCTGGAATAATTCCAGCTAGACATTTGACCACTTTCATTTCAGAACAGGTAGTTTATGAAAATTGTTTGGTATCCTGGCATGAAACCTAACATTAAAACATAGCCAATTATCCGCTTAATGTTAGCCTCCTTTATCCAAACCAGTTTGGGTGTGTTTGAAATCACGGTGCTGTTGGAAGATTAACAAGTTATGAGAAACATGTCTAGAGGGGTCAAGCCAAGGCTTTCAAACCTCAGAGCCTGAACCAACTGTCAGGCATGGTGGTGATGGGATCATGCTGAGGGTCTGTATTACAGGCAGCTCTTCTGGCACAAAGTGGAAGAAACAACAAATGAGAAGGATTTCATCCAGATTCTCAAATTTCACCTCAAGTCGACAACTAGATGGTAAAACTTTGACTTACCTTTTGGTTTCAACAGGACAATACTCCCAAACACACCAGAACTGGTTCTGAACTGGATAAAACAGGCTAACATTCAGGATATAGAAAGAATTCAACCTTCATTCAACTGAAAATTTGTAGACTGTGCATGAAGGTTTGGAAATCAGCTGATTAAAATTGTCTCTGCTTAGAATCTTAGAACAAGCTTCTAAGCTAGAATCTTGTTGTTTGCTACAAAAGCTTTTTATGCAGCTTGCTAATACATATAATGTATGTACATATTTGAGCCTTTGTACTATTTTTAACCTGGATTCAAAAATTTTGCTTTAGATCTAAACTTATGTATCAAATTTATATTCATGGAAACAGAATAGAAAACATGGATCATTAAAAATCATTATGAATCATGAATATGTGCACTTCTGCCCACATTAAACTGTCTATTCAGCCATAAATTCAGTTCTATTCATTAGCAAATATTGCAAAAATATCAAAGTAAGAGCATAAACATGTCTACTTTATGCATCCACAGTTCTACATGGTAACAGAAAATGGTGTGAACAAGGAGGCCATCCATCCAGATCCAAGTAGAGCTGCCTGATGTGCTACAGAAACAGGTGCCAGAAAAACCCTTCAACAAGTTTTCTTTCACACTTTTCAAACCACCTGTAATGATAAAAATATGTTTTCAGCCATCAAACCTATGTCTGAACATTCGGCATCAATCTTCAAACAAGAATATGGGAATTTGAAGCTTCCAGATGCCACCACAGAGTCCGCCCAGCCTGCCGCCCATCGCTTGAGTCCTTCACCATCAAACTCAAACACAGACAATTCTTCATCTGTCAAACCAGAAACACAATAATACTCCCTGTAATTCAGTGTCATGGTGAACCAAGATGGCATAGTTACTGTTGCCATGACGTCAAGGTCTTAGTTTAAAAGATCCACTGAGCATCTGGGCATTGCTTTTCAGTGCTTGGTGGGTGCATCCAAATGGTCAGATAATTACTAACCTAATTTATCAGTCTCTAGGTCATGCTACCAGGTTCACTTTCAGTTTCAAGCATAGAGCATACAGAGGAGAGTGTCCAGACCGCATCATTTATAAATTTGTAATGCATTACTGGGTCACTGATGTGATACCTCAGTCTGAACTGAATCATTTTCCTAGAAAATGCAGATACGTACTAGTTTGGGATATTACATGCAAAATTCTTAGTGTAAAATAATTATGGAAAACCTTATTGACAGTAATATACTTTATGCTTCAGAACTGCCTACATCTATAAACTGGGGATAAATCAATCATGTGGGTATAATGACAATATATATTTTTTTATTTTATAGGTCATTTTCTAATTTTTGCAATTTCAGACCATGACAGGTGTGCCTCATGTATAATTTCCATTCAAAAGTAGAAGTATGAAGATATACTCTATGAAGTCTATTATTCCATCAGAACCAGGAAGATTGGATTTTATCCTGATTAAATCTCCATTCCATGTGGTTTGCTATCAGTTCACACAGCAGATATAATCTTTTATTGAATGTCTGGCATAGATTTATGTGATTGTGTTAAACTTCAGATTTCCTTAAGTCAGTAACTGTGACTCTTGCTAGCTTAACGTCCATTAGCAAAAATTTGCAAAAAAGAATAACAGTTTGGTTTTGTCCAATTTTTTTCGTTTCTTATTTTACGATATTCAGTAAAAGTCAGAAAATTACAAAATAAAAATGGTCACTAAAACAAAATGGCTTCATTGTTGAGTAAAGTTTAAGATCTGAGAGGTTTCTCTTTTGAACACTTTTCATTCAGACCCTGGTGGTTAAAAAACTGGCTGAATGTCTTACAATTAAATCCTAAAAATACTAAATTTGTTTACTTTTTGAATTCACTTAAAATGGTTTTACCATTTAAACAAGTTAAAGTCAACGCATCCAGCTACAACTGAGGCAGTGTGCTTGTAGGACTTTGCCACAATTAACAATTATGCCAGTGTATAACTAAATATAATAACATTAAATCTATTAGGGAATTATAATGTTTATTTTTATAGATGGCTCGATGGACGGTCAGTTCTACTGAGATTTATGTTTTGAAAACTTCCGATTTTTCAACAGTTTGGTTAGAAAAAAGAAGCTTGTTGCTTCTTGTTTCCATCCAACTAAAATATTAAAACTTTTTTTTAAAACAAAAAGAGGTAAAAGAAATGTAAAATGATCAATTTTATGTACATTGTGCTCAATGACTACTGAATGTTTTATTTTAGACATCAATAAACTCCATATTTCTATTTTATCAATAAATTGACTGATGACAAAAAAAATCATGCCTGATGAAATTTCAACTCCACTACATTTTTTCTTTGCGTAAAGGACACAATTTTAATCATCTATTTTTAATAACTGAAAGATTATTTTGAGCATTTATGAACCATTTTTGGTTTGTTACACTCCATCGCTCTCTTCTTAAAGCTCAGCTGTGCTCCATCGATGATGCTTTTCTATTTCCCAGCAAATCTCCTGCTCTAGTGGTGCTGGTACCAGTAGTGCCACCCTTCACCACCACTCCACCTTTCCATTTCTACCTCTATCTCTGACTCTTTCTCAAGGTTGACTGGGAATCGTTAATAGAAGGAACCACAGCCTCTTTGTTTCGGGACGATGGCAGCAAACAAAGCACTTTAACTCAAAAACCATCAGTGGCCACATTGATATTGATTTTTGTGGCAAGACACACTTATCTATATATTGGGCTCCATTAGTGCTAACAGATAGGTTAGAGCACCAATCCAAACAGAAGCAGATCAGCCGGCTCGTATATGAATCGAGCCTAGAGTCAATTTATCTTGTATTACTGCTCAATTGGGGCAACAGGGGGCAATAGAGTCACTGACACTATAAGTAAAGGAGGCTCTCAAGGGCCTCAGTTTTCTCCATTTTAAATGCACCACAGTGTAAATATAATTAAAAAGAAGGATTATTACATTCTTCAGTAAAGATATGAACTGTGAGTGAGACAGTTTTCAGAAGCTGTGAGAAGTTTACATCCAGACTTCATGGATGTTCATTTCATATAAATTTGATGTTTTTAAAAACAAATTTCAAAAGTTAGATTATTATTATTTATTTTTTTTATAATAATAAAATTATTTTTTTAATTAGATTTTTTTTTATTTGTTTGGCAGGGACACTGCATATTAAGTAACATTCCTGTAAATGTGCCAGAATTAGCCATTTGAATATTTTTTATCTGTTGTCTCTGGACAAATGGAGGGCCACTAAAAACAAAGTTAAAATGACCTAACTATGCAAAATAAGAAAATAAATACAATCAATACAAAACAAAAGTATAACACAAATACTATAAAAAGTACATTCCGATATTAAAACTAATTAAATCTATCTAGCCGGGAAAACAGAAGTTGTCACATAATGGGATTAGGGGAAGGTACCTATTGATGAAAATGTTGATAGATCTGATGCGTTATTAACCTGTTGTTTAATTGTTTTTAAAGAAATTATGTAGTAAAAGCTCTTTTTGAGCAAGAACTTGCTCCACAAGTTTAAATTTGTCCTATATTTACTTTAATTCACACAGACTGAAAATGATACAACAGGAATACCATCCCAAACACAGGAAACCTGGTTTGGAGATTTATAAAGACAAGCTGACACCAAACTTCAGCTCTGTTGAAAATTGGTCTTTTTGGGAAACCAACTAGTTTAGTAGTTCTACTAAAGACTAATCACTTATCAAAGATTATGTTCATGGCTACAAAAAGAGTGGGATTTCTCTGCAACTTGTCGAAGAACATTTAACCAAGTAGTGAAAACATACAGTAGATATTCATTTTAGCCTGTATGTATTAAATTTTGACCCTGAGTGACAATAAATTCAAGCTTGCTTCTTGTATTTTCCATCCTGAAAAAACATTAACTTAAATGTTTCCGCTGCTTGACTTACGAAAATCACAGTCTAGTGTAACTAACAAACAAAACAACGAGAAGGACCAGCTTTCTTCTCATTCATTCTTCAGTGTCCAAATATTTCTAGCAGATGGGTGTAATTTTGACTTGTCGTTCATGTTTCCAGCATGACACGGAGGAAAGCCGATGAGGGCTAAAGAAGGAATTAGCTGCCCACTCAAAGGCTTTGCTCTGATCCTTCAGGTCACTGTTTGGTCCCTCCAGCTGCTGAGCAGGACAGAGTAACACTGATTTGTGGGGATTTGTGTAGATTTAAAATCCAGGAGGAGGGGGTGCATCTTTTAGACAAAGACACAAGATTCACAGTCTATAGAAGGAAGAGAAAGAAGAGAAAGCCCAAACTAGCGAAGCCCCATGAGTAGCTCCATCTCCCAGAGGACCAGGGATGAAATCTGCTCTCAGAGTCTGTCAATGCGGAAACTGAAAACAACTCCTACTAAACTGTGGAACAAGAGATGCGTTAGTGTAAAAGCCAAATATATTATTGGATGGGGAATAAGTCCTACAATAATAAAAAGATCTAATAGTCGTCTTATTCAGAATAATTTTCAGCAGATATCCCTGAAGGTGTTTCACTAAAATATTAAATTTATGCGGATAGGAATTTATTTGTAGTATTTTTCGTGCCCAGAACAAAAAGCCTCAAAAATAATAAGTGTATGTTTGGTTACAAAACTGTATGGAAAGCTGAGCTGTTTGTTTTTATATTTGCCACTAGATGGCGACAGCATATAGAGACAAAAACAGAGAAAGACAACAACAACATGCAAGTTACAGCATTCATATAAACATTTCTTTTAACTAAGTTTTTGTTAAATACACAGTAGTATTATAAGACAAATACTTTACATTTAAACAGTGTTTACTACTGTAACAAATCAAGCTTCGTTCTGACGAAGCTGGATGTATCAGTTCAGTCTGTTCACATTTGGATTTACTTAACTCTGTCCACAAGATAGTAAGAGACCTTTTGGCAGCATCATATGCAGTTTCTTAGCATCATGCATCAGAGCAGGGCTGCTTGTATGATTCACCAACCTCTTTAAACCTTTTATGATAATAAAACAGAACAATTTGAAGTAGATACAAACTAAATCCAGATCACTAATCACTATTATCAGTCAGACTGACGGGCTAAATCTAGGCTTTTCATGTAATTGAAATCCATTGTTTATCAGTGATAATCCTGTATCTGGTGATAATCTGTTGTGCAGATTTGACTGAGTGAGATGCAGATATATGCCAACATGCCTCCCTCATTGTTACAAACACAATGTATTAATAATGACAGAGCAGCTACTGAAAAATGTTTGTTGAAAATAGGAGACAAATGCCAAATCATGTATTTGACTGGAAAATTTAAATGTGCTATTTGAATCTGAAAGAACTGTTCTTTTCAATCTAATCGTGCAAATATTTCTAAAAGCCTGCTTCACCAATCTCTCCATACCAGGGTAGTTCAACTTCCCATCCAGATTCATTTGGACTTGGCCTAAATGTCACATTTACAGATATGTTGTCCAATCCAGGTAGAACTCAATCATTCACCTTCTATTGGATTAAATTTTAATTTCAACTTATTTCAGATTTACAGCCACACTTCTTCAGCTGATGGCGACTCCTTGGCAGAGGTGTCATCCATTAGACCTTCCATGTCTCTCCACCCTTTGGCCATCCCAGTCAGCAGGACTCTGTGTTTCTGGTTAGCACAGTGTTGACAGATTGCTTGATATGAAGCATATATAGTTAGATGCCAGAATTATTCATATCATGCAGGTCTGAGCATGTTATTTCTGTATCAGATATGGCAGCCTTCTTAAAAATGGTCAGTTTGCTGTTTCAAAATTGTCATACCTAAGAATTATCCAAGTGCCAAATGTGTTGCTTGTATCAATTTGAAAAATTCCTCAAAAACATTATGTTCTCTGCTGCACTCTTCTAAGACTCACCTGAATCAATCAGGTGTGTGAAGCACATCCAAAATACCACTGCCAGAAACACCTGGAAAATTAATCATATAAGAAAAGTCTTTATATTCCTCTGCTTGCTTTCAGTTTGAAAAAGGATGAATTTTAGAATGCTGTTATTGGCCAGTAAAGCATTGAATGATCTCTGTCCTGAAAAGGTTTATGGCTGCATGGTATCTCTGAGCTGCTTGACAGATATGGGACATATAGGCCCCACAGGTCATGACAGACCTGCCTACTTAGTGTTTGCAGAAAGTGAGAACATGAGGAGGCAGCATTTCGTTTCTGTTCTTGACCTCTGGAAACAACACACTGAAAACCTGAGATGCACTTTGAAGTATCTTGTGTTCTGTGAACTTGTCTGCCCTTGGCTTGCTTTGTCCAGATCCAGTTTCAGCTTTGTGACACACTTTCCAAAATTATGGTTATTTTTCTAAAATGTTATAAAAGATTTATTTTTTCAGATTTCTGTTGCTTTAAAAATCATATATAAGATTATGATGCAGAGACAAACGGTGTCTGGCAGTTTCTGTTACTGCCAGAAACTCAATTTGTAAAAAACTTGCTATTTGTCATGACTCATGATTCTTTACAGTACTGGTGACATTCTTGAGATATCCTGACAGGATAGTCTGCCAGATAGTGTCACATAATTATGAGAAAAAAGGTCAGTCAAAACCGACAACCGTTTTTTAGTTCGACAGGCTAAATGATTTCTTCTATCTCTGAAAGATGGTGGAATGGGTAGTGGAAATATAGTTACAGTAGAGCCCTGCCTATCCACTTTTCATACAGCACATCTATTTGAAAGAAGATAGAGCTTGAGAGGCTGAAATACCAAGGTGCAATGCTACTATACATGCTCTTGGTTAGCATTTGCTTGGAGCAAAACCAAAGGCTTTCACCCTGAGGAAACTGTGTTGAGTTGTTGGGGCAACCAGATGACCCTTAGCCTAACAGAGGCTAAGGGCTAACATAGTGGAGGGCTAACCAAACCACTGTTTTCTCAAGCCTGCCTAAAACAGTTGCTATAGCCATTCTTCCATTCATTTCCCTGTTCTGGTGTCATTCTGGTTCCAACCAGCCCATAAGAGTATGTGGGGGCCCGTCCAGGATTGGAACATATACCCTTCAATAGACTAAGTAGAAAATGCATAAATTCAGTTAATGGTAATTTTTCTTTTTTTTTCTTTTTCTGTGTTCGGTCATCAGTTAATACTGTGATCGGCTCAATGAATACAACTCATATCCTCAATTTTAGCAGAAATGGTAACTCATCAATTAATTTGCTTAATTGGGAAAGCCACTCCCCTCTGAATACAAATATGTTCTGCCGGATGATGTTTTTGGTCATAACTCATCATCAGAAAGGTCTGGAGAGCTGGAATTTGTTTCTATGGCCTAGTTCACACGTGGCCAGGCCTTTTTAAAGAGACATAGCGGAGATATTTGTTTCTATAAAATAATCTCGTCCACACCTAATCGGTTTAAGAAAAGTGTTCATCCACACAAACCTGTTGAATTATTCCTTTCAGCATTGTATTAAACATGCTAAGCCCATAGGAACTAGGTAAAACCTATGTCAGCCAATCACAATCCTTCAAAATACCCCCAAATTCCTGTTAAGAATTAAACATGACACCCTTTGTGTGGACAAACAGAGAAGTTGAATTACTTTTAAATACTGTATTTGAATGTAAAGTTAATATAAAACAAGACTTGTTGACTGGGAATCGTGTCAAAGCAAGCAGATGCATGTGGAGGTTGAACGGCATTCAGACGGGAGGGATGGCTGGTGTAAAACAGCTGACCTCAAAGCGCTCGTTCTCCTTTGCAACTCAACATATGGGATGTAAAATAACAAGTAAAAACTGTATGAACAAATGTAAAAATCAGCCCCTCTCTGACAGCAGCCATCTTTCCTTCACTGCATGGTCAAACAATAGCAATGACCACATGTTGCTGTAGATTGTCATGCGTTTTTCTTTAAATCTCCAGTTTCTAATGTCCACACAAAAAGCAAAAAATGAGAGATTGCCAATCTTCACTTTGGCTGGATGTTTTATGATTAGTCATTTTTAGTGAGGTTACATGTGGATGAAAGGCCAAATCACATAGAAATCTATTTGGTTTACGGCTAAGTGTGGAGGAGGTCTAAATCAAAACAGAAAATTCCCCTCTGTTTTTTTAATGTCTTAACAAGAGAAACTGGACAGACTGCATTTAAACTCATTTGTTTTACTTTCAGCACCAACAAACCGGTTATGTACGAGCGACGCCATGATGGCACAGACAAAAGAAAACACAACAAGCATGTCACATTTTTGCACACTTTCTTCATACATTGGGTTTTTCAGCAACAATTGTTTTCTGACAATGATATAGTGCAAATGCACAATAGCACAACAGACACCATTAAGGATACATACCTTTTTTTCAATACAGCAGATTTTTGACAATTTGCAAGATTTTTTTTTGTTTGTTTTCTTGCTAAACATAAATATGTTTGTACTCCATCTAAGGTATCAGTGTCCAACAGATTAGTATTCCTCACTGGTAGGAACCCTGTAATACAGACAAGGGTCCGGAAATCAGTGCATCTGAATAGTTGAGACCAGAGATGAAGCAGGACACGGTCAGCATCTCATCCACAGCAAGCCTGGCTTCAGTCCGTGAGGCCAGCTTCAATCTGTCTTTCCTGCTGGTTTGTATTCATTGGCAACTGTTATGGAAGCAAATCAGCCACACTGTAAACTGGAGCAGA
This sequence comes from Alfaro cultratus, assembly GCA_903066825.1. Lineage (NCBI taxonomy): Eukaryota > Metazoa > Chordata > Actinopteri > Cyprinodontiformes > Poeciliidae > Alfaro > Alfaro cultratus. The sequence continues at coordinate 16,914 of CAEFZX010024742.1, read as the reverse complement.
TGTTAAACAATTCTACTGTATCTTGATATGCACATTATATTAACAACGGGTTCACCCCTCACCACATCGCTTCACATCAACTGCTAAAACTTCAGCTTCATTTGCTCACCGGCGTCGCGAACCTTTTCATCCTCAGATTAAAGCGAAACAACAAACACAGACAAAAAAACGGACAAAAACTGATGGCTCACATTAATGATGAGGCCATCAATCTTTACGAGTACCATGTTTTTTAGTCGATAATAAATAAAACATATTCTAACGGATTTGATGGTTTTACTGTTGTAAAAGTTTAGAATGAGCTTGTTTTTTTGTTATATTTAAGGATTTTAAAAGTTAATTCATAGGGGCAAATTTTAGAGTTCAGGTGAATGACTCATGATGACTTCTGATCATGATGGTGCTACTTCCTCCGTATCCCTCAAGGGAGACATCACCTCCTTTTTAGGTCTTCAATAAGTTGCAACCCTGAAGCACAAACACCAATCATTTCATCATCCCCTTCTTTCCCCCAACCTCCCTCCCCAACCCATCAATAATCCCAGCATCCCCAGACTCCATGACACATTTCTCTCATCCCATTCCAATCCTCTCTCACACCACTGGTCCCTGCGCTTCCCTTTTATTCTTTTATTAAATTATCTCCCTGCATCCCAAGCTTTTGGCATTCCTCTCTACTCGCTCTTCTTGACATCAGTCTTGGCCGATGTGTTGGACTTGCCGAAGTAGGCTTCAAAAAAGAACTGGACAAAGAGCACAAAGTAGCTGAGGTACATCAGAGACGACCACACAATGTTCTGCATGTGGGATGGACATTCCTGGCCCTGCTGCATCCAGGAGTACACCAGGTAGTTGACCACGCATCCCATCAGCATCTGGGTGATCTGGGTCAGAGTGATGAACATGGCAAACTTGCGCGAAACCTTGAAGCCAGCTGCCCGCAGCGCGTAGTAGGAATACATGACAGCGTGGACCAAGTAGTTCATGGTCATGAACCAACCGCCGCCTGCCACCATGTCCTTGTAGGAGTACCAGGAGTAGAGCAGCACGGTGATGTGATGGTACCAGTGGAGGAAAATAAGCTTCTGCTTCCTCAGGACGATGAAGAGAGTGTCACCTGCAGGGAGACAGGGGATTATCAATCATTTTCAGAAATGCAGAACATTCAGGATGAGATACAACGTGCTCAAAGGGCGAAAGGTGGGACACGCCCTGGACAGGTCGCCAGTGCATCACAGGAGTTTTGGAGCTCCTGCTTTCCAGGTAAAAACTGAACAAAGTTGAATGATCAAAAAGTTTAATATCTGTGATTAGCTTTGATTTTTATCATCATATGATTTAAAACTGCAATAACAGAAATGAAGAAGTCCTTAATCTTTATGTTCGCCAAGTGAAGTTATGTTGGCAGATTAATTTCAGGTACACCACAACCAAAAACAGAAGAGATTAGCTACTGTAGTTGGTCCAGCTCTAGAATTGGATCAAAAACTTTCTCATCAAGTCTCAGACGAATCCTGTCATCTTTAACTTTAACATTCATGTAAAATTACATTATAATTCAACTTGCTATTCAGAATCGCAGAATACTTAACTGCTGCATGCCTCCCATCAGTCAGACAACATCAGACATGTCTCGACTCACCCAGTTCAGGAGCCTTGCTGAGGACGAAGGCATAAGCCCAGAATTTGCTGACTGGCCCGTTGTAGAAACTCTGGTCGCAAACTGACTGTTTCAGCCCTTTGCTCATCAGGATGAACATCATGTAGCTCCCAGTGCGGATGGCACCAAAGATACTGGGACAACAGAAACAACGAAGAGTGAACAAATCAGGTAAATGAAGCTCTGCCTCCTCTATAAGGGTTTATACATAAGCATAATAATTGGTTTTAAATTTTCATGTTACTGTGAAGTCGATAGAAGTAGCTGTTCACTGTTTCTACTTTACACATCAAGTGCTGTCACCGCCTGCACCTAGTTACATTTTGTCACAGCAGAAAAACAAACTATGATTATGAGAATTTTAAAAACACGAAGCGGAGAATAATTATGAAGTGTTCTAAGTTCTTGTCACTTTTAAAAGGACCAAATTTGAATCGGTGATTGTGTCCTTACTATTACATAGTGTTGACCTGTTGCTTAAAATCAGCTGGAATGTGATGTGACCAAACACTGTGGATATTTTAACCAGTCATCGTCTGCGCTTCAACCGCTCACCTGAACACAGCGAGGGTGAGCGACCACAGCACCAGAGGTTTCCGCAGCTCAAACTTTTCCCTTTGCTTCATGACATGACGCCCACCCAGGATGCAGGCAGCGTAGAGCGCAGAGAACAGGAACGACTTCTTCCTGTCAGCAAAACAACAGACATCGCTGAAGAAAGCTCTTATTGTCCCAAAGCACTGTTAACCAGAGGCTGGTGTTTGGACTTAATGCTCACTGAAACTAAAGGAAAAGCAAAGAAGGTAAAGATGATAGAAATATAGAGCCAAAATGAAGAGCAGCTATTCATCTCTCATGCTGACTATAATGCATTTCAAAATTTTCATAGTTTGTTCATAAGCAGCAATTTACACTAAAATAACAGAACACAAAACCCTGACAGTAAGGCACAAACTACATCTAGATTGGCTACCATCAAAGTCTGTGAAAAACATTTTGACTGAAAACAAAAGTTTGGCTCCGCATGGCCAAGATATTCAAGCATACAAAAGAGATAAACACTGATTGGCTGGCTGCTGTGATGAATTCATTTGAGCATTTTGATTGGTTTAAGTCTTAAAGCCACTATTTCGCTTTTTCAACCCCGAGGTCAATGTCAATGTCTATGTCAAATTTATTTATATCGCACTTTAAAAACAGGTTTAAAACTCCACCAAAGTGCTGTACAAAAATTATAATAAAAGAAGTTGATGAAAAGAAAAAGAAAAATAATATAAGAAAAAAATATATGTATAATATTAAAATAATAAGAGTAATAATAAGTAAAGAAAAAAAGAAGCTTTTTTCCAGAGACCAGCTGTGTGGGGACAGGTGGTGCATTGTGGGAGTGTTAAGACATCTTTGAATAGTTGAATAAGAAATTCAAGGATTCTTCAAACATGCTTTAAAAGAATCAAAGCAATACTCAGGGTGTTTAAAATCATTATAACATGATGTAAAGCTAAAAGAATTATGACAATTCCCTGACTTTTGTTCTGTGTTGAACAAAATACAGTTGACCCATAATACTGCTGAAGAGAGAGACACTATGCTCCCGTTAACTTCAGGACGGAAGACGTAGAAAATCAAATTACAACAGAAAGACGAGTAATAAGAGTGAAGAAGTGAGAGGAGGAGAAGTGGGAGCTGCTGCTGTTCTGGTTCCAGCTTCAGTTATGAATCCGATTATGATTTAAACCGAAAGATTTGATGAACTTTGAGACCAACAGTGACTTCTGTGTCTCTCATGATTATTGCTTTAATGTAAGTTCCTACACTTTTAACTGTTATGTAATATAACATATTGGAAATAAAAGTGGTGTGATGTCACAATTGTGCCTTTATTGCCTCTATAAAGTTCTTATCAACTGAGTTTAAAGTACAGTGTAAAAATGAGCAAATATCAGAGGTCACTACTATACCAATATTAAATATTTATGACACGTGAGGACGTTGCCGTCTGACAGCCTGAGACACTCCCACACCTGCCCACTATTATTACAGTCTGAGTCCAGCTGCAGGTGTAACTGAATGCTGTTGTTTGCAACAGTTGCTGCTGAGATCAGATCTGCTCCACATGAAGTGGAAAGTCTTCTGTTGAAACACCATCTGGATACAGAAAAAACAGAGCGTTCTCCATCACTCAGCAAATCCCACAGCACAGGTGGGCTGAGTGGACAGACTGGATCCTGAGAGGAGCAAAGAAAATGCCAACCAGATCAGCCCTGTCCTAAAATAACATCAGCTCAAAGCAGGGGAGCTGAAAACGTTGGATCTGAAGGCTTCATGTCTCTGTGACGGACTGGCTTTGTGTCCCTGATGTTGCAGTTGACTATTTTGGATAATTTTCCTTAATTCTTCAGAATATAACAGAAATGTTTTTTTATTGTGTTACTGAGGAATTATGCTTTACAAAAAGAGCATTTTAAAATTAAAATAATGTAAGTAGCTCTAAAAGTAAATCTCAATCAAATTTTTGAGATGGTTCACATTTTTATTTCAACTAAACTGTATAATAGAAAAGAAAAGCAAACAAAGTAAAACAAAATATGGAAAAGTTATTTTTATTGTGTTTTTTAATATGACACATATTATGACAAATATTACTTGATTTCTATCAGATGCATAAAGGATATTACAGTAATGGCTTCCACATGATCTCACTCTGAAAAATGTGAACCAATAATTTGACTTCATTTATTGGGTGACAATAAAATCCCTTTTTAAAGAAATAATTATTAACAAAATCACATTTTGACACTGCAAAAAATGTCTTAATTAATAATCCATGACTTCCTGTTTCCCGGAAGTATGAATATGATGTGACACGAAGGATCATTTCTCTACATAAGGACGCTTTAAGAGAACAATCAACTTCCTCAGTAAAAAAACATTAGATTATTTCTATTTACTTAAATCCGACCACATGTTCAGTCAGAGGAATCATTTAAAAAATAATCAACTAGAACCGGGACAAACAAGGCTGGAGGAATCAGGTTTACAGGAAGGAGGTAAAAAAAAAAAAAAAAGCTCAGTGTTTGAGAACTACAGGAAGGAGTCACATCTTGGTCACAAGGTTTCCATAGCAACAATTTATTTTAAGGCATTTGTACTCAAAATGCCCTGTGAAATCGACTACAGACCAGACTCAACCCATTTTCAAATTGAGTGTCTCTGGCTGGTGACCAGCCAGTTTGTATTGCAAAAATCCAATCATTCTTTGGTCAGTGAACACACCAATCACCACTCTTTAGTGTGGATGTTGTTGCCATGTCTACGGTTAACTCAGGTTGTGAGAAAGAGCAAGACTTCAGCAGATAACAGGAAGGTTGAACTGCCTTGTTTGAGAATTCTTCCAACTCTTTTAAATCTTGGAATCTGCTGGATTTGTAAATATTAGTATGTAAATGAAGATTTAAGGATCTTCTTTATGTAGAATGATCAAGATGTCAGTGTTGCTAGCTGATGCTAAGGCCAAAGTAAATTTTCCATTCTTGATGTAATCTGATAATCCTGATAAAAATAATTATTCACTGCTAAAAGAGGGAATTTGTTTTAAGTGCTCACATTATATTATGATTGTTAAAGAAAATTTAGTATAGACAGCAGCAGGTTGTTGTTTTACACCCCCAGAAGATCAAAAATGAGCTAGAAAATTTGGATTGGTTCACTTCTGTTTTGGGCTCAACTTAAAAACAGAAATGAATCGATCTATTAATAATTGCAGTGCTATATTGTAAGGTTTGATAAATAAATGACAGAAGAAAAAGGTTTGCACAAAAACAATCAACTGATCAAACTATTTAAGAAATGTATAAACCAATAAACCAGAGAGAATGATTTGATGTAATCATCCTTCAAAGCAACCTACCGATCAGCAGCATGAGACACATTTAACATGTAAAACAACTGATTCTGTCTTGCAGATCAACCAACAGCAGCAGGTTTTGTCAGATCTGCACGTCTTTTGAAGCCAGTAAGACATTGCTCAGTTAGTTTAACAACTAGGACGCTTCCAGGAGCGTTTCTGCTGGAAAGCCATAAACTCATAAGTTGCTTCAGCAGAGCAGAGGACAAAGCAACACGGTCGAAGTCAAAAGAAGCTGCTTTCACAGAATGACAACAGGACTGCAGAATGACATCACTGTTCCTCAACCAACCACACAGGGAGGGGGCAGAACAGATCGGCACACAAGACAGTGGCCTACATACTGTCTGAAGCTGCAGATACAGCAGAGGAGGAACAAGCTCTGTATTCTCCTGCAGGGAAATGCCATTCGAGGCCAAAGGTCAAAGGTAACAGTGGTTATGTAGCCTCAGTTTTAAGTCTTGCGTACACTGAATTCCTTCTAGTCAGATCCTGAACACGCACACACATAGTTTGAATGCATGTGTGACAGATCCTGTTTAGCATCAGAGATGGATTTTTCATTTCTGCTCTCAAAGAAATGAAAAATCCTCAAAGGTAGACAAATCCTGGAACAGAAAGAATTTCTCCTTCAGGTTATTATAATAAAATCAGCAAATGGCACATAGACATATATTTATTAACTCTAGAGCACAGGCCAACAGTGTAACAAAACAGAAATCTAAAGGAAATTTGGATTGAAATGAAATTTTCATCAATCTTTTTTCTAAAGCTCTTCTCATCCACATTCAGAGTGATGCAAAGTCCAACAATAAATGGCAGAAACAGACAAAATGTTGATTAAAAAGACTGAGGACAGTTTCTGCTGGAAAGCCAATAATGATTAGAAATGATGGCATAATAGAAGAGAGAGATGATAAAATTCAAGAAGCATTAATTTTGAAATTCTAATTCCACAGATGAATAAACACAATATAAATACAAAGCAAAACAAATAATAATATTGAGAATTTAAAATCTTATTTCCAAAAATGCTAATAGCTAATACAGAGAGTGGCGCTCTGAGCAAGGCGGTTCAGGCGGTTGTAGGACATTAATGCCTCATGGTGGACAGTTTCTTTCTTTGGATTTATCACAAGTCCTTCTGGACTTTATGGAGCAGCAGAAAGCAGGTCACATGCAGAGACAGATATCTTGTATTGATGTGAGTGCACTCTAACCTTTGTCAACACTAGTGCAGCTGAATGTTAGAGTAACAGTAGAAATCCTTTGGAGGAAGCCTATAGTGAAGAGTTGCAGAAATCCGATCTGCAGGTGATAGTGTGTGAGTTTGAATGTGTGTGTGAATGGGTGAATGACTGACTTGATAAAGCCCATTTAGCATTTAGCACCAAGACAGGAACGGTCAAACTCTGTTGATGTTCCTCGGGTCATAAATTCTGTTTTTGGTAATTAAAATAATTAGACTAAATATAATGTAAAGACTTTAACTTGATCTGACACATGGTTGTTCAAACTGAGGCCTAGGATCTGATTTTGTGGCCCCCAACTTCAGATTAAGAATGACACAAATTTGGACCGCTAGCAGAAGCAGCTGATCCAGATCAAGAGTTCTTATTTTTCATTAGGGCAAAATTATTACAGACAAATGAAAGTCTTGTTGCAATAACTGAACAATAAACAGGACCATGACTATCTACAGTTCTACTCAAAATCAGACTTTGGTGAACTCCAAATGGATGATGGGATCCATTTAGGAAAAGTCATAAAATTTCAAGTCGGAAAAAGATAGTTTAGGGTTATTTTATCTACAGGTAAACATGATAATGGGTCACTTTTGACCCGCAAGACAACACAAGGGTTATTAATAAAGCAAAAACCTATAATACATTTTGGATGATTTAAAGATCCCTTTTCTATAAACCCCCCAACTATTTGGTTTTATTAAAACACTGCATGATTAATTTATTGCTGAGCAGGTATAAAATTCACTTGAGAATTTTGACCCAAAAGACAAAAAGTTTGGACGCCCCCGATATAAAGAGTTCATTCCCACATGCAGTTCAGACTTCATTGTAGGTTTACCTTCAGTTCTGTCTTGACTGAGCAGAGGAGAATATTTTAGTATCAATGAGTTTAAATCTAAAATATTTATTAGATTTTGAACATCTGATCACCACCTTTGCTGTCTTGCTTTCCAATGTTAATACAAGCCACAGTATTTGATATTCAGACTCTACTGAGGTATATTTAGAAGACAGATTTTTCTGCTGTCAGAAAAAAATAAAAAGGAAAAAAATTAAGCTAAAGGCAAAGTCAAAGCTGACAAGCTGGTAGAGATGGTGCTGCTGCTCCTGCCTTCTGGTTAAAGCCCTGAAGCAACAGCAGCTCACAGGAATCTACAGCCTTTTTCTTCACAAGCATCACCTGAATTACCACCTTCATCACTTATCTATGGATCTAGTCTTCCTGGGTCATGGATGATGTTGTCTTTATATGTGCTCTAACGCTGGAAAAAAAACTCTTCACCACAGGTGTTTAATGTCCCAAAATAAGTTTGAACATCGATCAGCTGGCAGTGAGAAGTTTTTTCCTCCTGCTCTCAGGTCTCAGCTGTGCAGAAGGTGACAAATATCGCACCAGTATGCAGCTTTTCCTGTAAACGCTCCGCCACATCTCAGTAAACTAAGATGAGCATCTAACACAGCCGGTCACGAAGCAAACGAAGCGTCTGAAAATAACTGATGAAAAACAGCCGTCAATTTTTCTTTTCACTCTGGTCCTTCAAACATCCAGGATATTTTCCAATATTAGATTTTTTTTTTCCTATTTTAGAGCCACACAAACCAATATTTATCACTATTATGTATATTTTTGTTGCCTAACAACTTTAAGGATAACATCCCTGACATTACTTCTCACAATCTTGCACTGCATCATCATCACAGTCACCTGACCAACCCCCTCTCTAGAAATACAAACAGAAACGAGACGGAAATAAACCTCAGCTTTTAACATCCACCAAGTTTTACTTATTGAATTGACATGTTAAAAAAAAAAAAAAAAAAAAACTGACATCAGCAGATACCGAAGCTAACGCAGACATTTCACTTATCCTAGACTCAGAAGGTTTAAAGAGATTTCCTGTTGTCTTCTTGTTGACAAATATTTTTTGTCTCAAGATTAGAAAATAACTGAAACCTTGAAATTAAAGTGACAGCAAAACAGGGAATAAACAGCCAGACTACCCAGGCTACCACTGCTGTTGTTTGTGAACATAAAGTTAATCTGGTAAGAAAACCCTTTCTTGAACAAAGGGTTTTACTTTTGTGTTTTCTATCAGTACAAAGTGTCTGCAGACCTTCATGTACAACTCATTTTTTCTTCATATCTGAGCCAAATGAAGGACAGTGTGTGACTGCAGTGTGATTTCAACTCTTTACCACTAATCAACTTGTTGTGGGAAAAACAACTGTGGATGGAGTTTTAGAGTTTTATGAGCATGACAGACTGATTTTAAAGAAAGAAGTAAAACTTGCACAATCACAGAACGGTTTGAAGTCTGAAGCATAACCAGTTCAGTGACTTTGCTTTCAAAGTGACTTTCAGAGCTCGGTGTTTGAAACTAAAATAATTGCTCTGACAACTTTCAGGTGTGTTCTAGACTGCCTTTCCTCACTTTTCTACATATATATTTGGCTGCATGTCCTTTTTACATAAGAAAACAAGATTTACTATTAACATTTTGAAAAAGAAGAAAAATTTCCATGTTTATATAAAGAAATGTTTTACAGTTAGTGTTTCATTATTCTCCGACTTTTGTCACATCTGTTAGCTCAGCTTCGACATACAAAAAGACTAATTTTAACACAAATATTAAAATAAAAAACAAGCATTGCATGCATGACTTCTGTTTAAATGCTGACTACCCGGGTAAATATGTGCATTGGAGGGTTGTGGGAATAAGCTTGAATCGGCGGTTCTTCAAAGTAGCTGGGGGCAGCACAAGTGAAAAACGACGCAGTCAGAGCTCTTTGGGAGGGATCAGCATGAAGGACTACCAGAATCAGCAGAGGTTGAATTATTAGAAGAAACTAAAATTGCACTTTTCAAGCACGAATCATGTAGTCTTAACTTTAGAGGTCATAAATCATGGCAGAAATAACTGACATGCAAGAAAATGCATAAGTAGGATTGTTATCAGGGATTCTGCATAGCTATTACAGTATTAACAAATCTAAACATTACATATGCTGTAACTCTTGCAGTTTATGATGAGAAACATAAACTGTTTCTCATCCCCCACTGACAGCGTCGTTTAAAGCTGCTGGCAATCCTGCTGGGCAACTTGGATGTGTATTAGCTGCAGTTATGATGTAATTCTGTTTTCAGCCTGAGGATGAGGCTGCATGGCCGTCATGGTGAGCTGACTCAACAGAGCGTCGCTTATGGATGTGCCACGGCGTGCAAAAAGTATGTCAATTCAGGTCAGTTCCACAGATCCATGGAACTGAAACCTGGTTTTAAAGTCAGTCACTGAACAGAAAACATAGAGCGGCAGCTCAGAAAAACCTGCTGTCCTACATTCATTTAGTTATGTCCACAAACCCTGGCCACTTCATAATTGATCTTTAAGTTGCCATGTTTGCATCCTGCTACAACACAACTGCCACCTCTAATCTTGTGACTGCCATGCTTCCTGAATAAATACACACAAACTTCACCACTCTCTCTTTCTCTCTACTTAAATCAATGCATTTCTTCTCCAGCCTAATAAAAAGTGACAGCAGAGTGCAGTGATACTTCAGGCAGACCTTCATTCCTGAGATACTTCTCCATTTCTGACGCCAACTACGGTAATGATGATGATGATGAAGAGAGCAGTGGACCTGAAGCCGAGCCTGCGGTGGATTCTGGGTTAGCGTGGTCGACACTCATCAGCATCACCGCTCCAGTAACACAAAACCGTAGAAACAACAGCGCTAACCTGCAAGTCTAACACCAGAACAAACATCTAAACCTCGGGTGGAGGAGCCAGAGATTCATGTTTTCAAATGGCCTAGTCAAAGTCTAGACATCACTTCAACTGAGAATCTGTAGTAACACTTGAAACTGACGTTTACAGACATTTTCCATCTAATCTGGCAGAACCTGAGCAAAGATTCACCCTGCAGATGTTTACATCTGGTGGAGACAAACACTGTAACTGCAACAAAAGGTGGTTCTATATAGCACTGATGCAAGCAGAACAGAAAAGTATCCCACACTTTTCAGATTTTAACAAAGAAAAGGAAAGGACTAAAGACCAGGTACCATTTTACTTCCTGATCAAAACAATGCAGTGCATTATGTATGTTTATCACATAAATCTCAATAAATAACTGAAATGTCTAGATGTGTTCTTGGTAAAGGGGTGTGAATATATTTAACTTGCAGTCCATTGTAAGATATTTGACTTGGTGGAAACTAAAAAGTTCATACAGTCCAAAAATATTGAAGCATATAACATGAGAAGTGCTAATTTCATGAAAACATAAATGAATGTTTCCTGAAAAACACTTACGAGGTCAAGGCCAGTCTGGGAAACTCACACGTCTCGACTCTTCATGAAAGAGTAATGCGAAACTCAGAGGAAAGACAGCTATCTCCTGAACCATCTAGTCCCAGAAACATGACCCCCCACGACGAGCACACCCCCCCAAAGTGAATCGTCAGAAGGACAGTGTTTAAGCAGTGCTGAACCTGTCCTGATTCTGCCATGTAAATGTTGTTCTGTTCTTCCAGCAGGAAATGTAAATGCAGATCATAACAAAGCTCATTCTTCATCCTCTGATGTATTTTTGGGACTCTTACGTTAGCATTAAGCAGAGATACAGCCACCAGGGATCCATCTGGAGTTCAAAGATCTGAGAGAAGCAGTCAGCTCCATGAGAGGCTTTCTGAACCCGATTTGAAACAACCTGCATGCTAATGAGGGATGATGACGTCTGCAGGCCGGAGGAGTGAGTCAGCAGGATGCAGATGTTTGATACACAGCTGGAAAATCAGCCTGTTTCACTGGAGAACTGTAAATGTGAAGAATTTCTGATCCCTCTGGTGCTTTATTATCATGCAAGTTTTATCTCTGACATCATTTTGTTATTTTTCTGCTTATCATTACTGTAACATGGTATGCTAAAGCTGCTGTGTGCTGCAAAGTAAAGCAATCAAACATCACTGTGTTCCATTAAGCCATATGCAGAAAGTAAAGATTTTCATCCCAATTTCAGCATGTTCTCATAAAGATTAGCAACACATCGTTCTCTTTAAAGGGAAACGCCATCACCTGTGAGTACTGTTACAGTTAAAAGACACCTGAGCAGCTGACATGAAGCGCCTACAGAGTCCCATAATAAAAAATGACATGTGAAGCAGACGTAAAAAGAACCCTAAGTAAAGAGGCGGAGCAACATTTAGTGAACTGATGAAAGAGAGATTATTCTACAATGGTCGAAAGTTTCTCAGATGAATATTTATGAACAACCTGATATTAATTTTTTCTCCCTTTCTGTGGAGTCAGAAAATGAATTTCTTTTGGTGTTTTGGCTTGGAATAACACCAGCAGTGCTCTCAATGCATTTGCATACATGGAAATAAAAGCTATTATGAGATGTTTAATCTATACTCATTTTTATAAACACCTTTATAAAAACCCCTTTAACCTGGTTAAAGGGGTTTAACCAGGTTAAAGTGCTGAAGCAGTTCTCCAGACTGAATAAGATTTTGTTGTGTGATGTCCTAACTGATGCGTAACAAGTTCTGGTTAAAGCAATGACTGATGACCAAGGTACGATGTGATGCTGGAACTCCTAAAATAGCACGGAAACAGCGATAACAGAAAGTACAAAGATATGCAAATACTTATGAAGGCTTTTTATACAGATGTGAAACATCTTATCAGTTTATTCAGTCACTGCACTTATTGATTAGTTTTGCTCTAATGACCTGGAGTTCATTAGCAGCATCAGGTTGGAACAAACCTCTATGGCGGCTGCAGCAGGAAGGGGAGTAACGTTACCGTGGCGACCCATATTTACTCATTCCAGCAGCTTGCTTTACACCGCTGAGCTGTCAGGCTCCATTCAGCCCTGCCTGAGAAACGTCTATAGATTTCTACCAGTTTGAATCTGAAGCATAAAATAACATACGCAATACCAGAATATTTAAGAAAATTTAGGGTCGAGTAGCTTTAATTTTCCTTTAATAAACGTATTTATTTGACAGAGGAACTAGTTTAGATATGCATCAACTATCTGGGGTGATGAGTTTTCTACAGGATATTATATTTCACTTATTGATTGGTTTTGTAACACATTTTAGAGTTTTGAGCTATAACTAAAATAATTACTTTGGCTTTTCTCTTACAGTGTAAAACACTATAATAAAGTTTCAATAGTATAAGTAGGTCAAATGTTACATGTCTCAACTGGTATTTTTGATGTATTTTCTTTCATTTTTGAATTTATGATTAAAAGATAATTGCTCATTATGAAACAATCATTTACAACATGATATATTAAAAATGAATACATTGCTGTTATTCACAAATTAATGGTGCAGATTTCTGGTCGATCACCGATGTTTAAAAAAGTCTGACATGCCGATTTCAATAACATTTTCATGTTTAATAAAAGTCTGGATGGATTAAAAACAAAAACATAGATACTGTATTCTTTGAAATCTCAAAGCAAGAAGAAATGCAGAATTTCCAGAATGAGACCAGAAGCAGAAACAGGATTTTCAGTCCAACTATACGAACAATCAAATCCACAAGGTTGAACAGCTAAACAGGGAACTATAATCATGTTTTTATTTACATATCTAGATCACATCTAAACTGGTTCTGGATATATGTCAGAATTCATTTGAGGGTTGGTTTAGTGTGCTTAATCCATATTAAAGTAAATAAAACAACAACGGTAACTTCAAGTTCTCAGTGAACAAAATTAGGATTTATTGTGTTAAATGAAACCGTAATCAACTGCTTTGCTGACTTATTCTTCAACAATACACACCATTACATTTCTCTTCATGAACCTCACCCTTCAGTGATATAAATATGTCACAATCAGTTCCAGTTTACTTTGTGAATGCAGCTAATAAGCAATCTCATCTCATTTTTCTGCCCTTGCAGCCTCTCAGGCCATGTGCTCGACCCGCTCCAGTCTCCTTCCTACTACACAAACGACACAAGGCGTGGGCACAGATCAGCCGCAACGTGATTGGTTAACGCTCTGTCAGCAGACATCAGAAGATGATTGTGATTGGTCAGCGGTCAGTACCAGGGTATGGACAGCTCCAACACAGTGCTAGCATGCTGCCTGCCTGTCTCTCTCTCTCTATTTCACACACACATACACACGCATGCACACATCTAGATGAATAAGGACAGAACTGTCCAAACCAGGGCTTCAGGAGGTCTGGTTAGGTTGAATTTGTTTGAAATGTGGCTGTTTTCTGCAGTCACCTCTGAGTAAGACCAGACGGACTCTAAATGAACAACTTCTCACACATCCTGCCTTCCCAGAAACCCTGCTGCATCTTTAATGCAGCTTACACTCCAACTTTACACACAGCTTGCTTAGTTTTGCTTGAAGTCAGATCTTTGATCAACCTGGTTTGGACAAAACTGACCCTCCAGTGAGCCAAAGCAGAGGACGCTTGGATGGACCTGCACATGACCTACATAAGAAACGCACACAGCTGCTCAGCAATATTTGCTTATAAGCAAAAGTGACAGTTGAACATCGGGGCTTATTAATGTTGTAGGTTGTGCAAAAGCCTGACAGGCATCACCCTGGGCAAACAATCACTCATCATAGCTTTAGTTTCTGCTAAAGTCCATCATCAGGGAAATGAGAAGCACAATAGATTATCTTTTATACGTGTATTTTTTAGAAATAGGCTATTATTTATTTTTGTCACATAAAAATTGCATTAATATTAACTAATTATTAATCATTAATAATAACGCATCAGCAGAAGCTGAAAGACTTTGACATTAGGCAGTGAAGGTCCTCCATAGTAACTGCAAAGCAGCGCTGCAACAGGAGTTGGACTTTTTTAGTATGTTGTGTTTTAACATCAACAATACAAACTTTTTGATTGCAAAATATATATTTTAATTCTGAAATGTTGAAATGTAAAAGTGTGAAGTTGGACAAATCAACAGAAAGTTCCTTTATCCATGTGGGAAAATTGAGCATTTCTTAGAACTTGAATTATGCTATTTTTAAAAACTGAACAGTTTTTTTTTTCTTACTGTAAAGTCTCTTATTTTCCATTTTTTGTTACCTTTACTAAATATGTATCTGCATTCTTCCTGTCAGTTTGCTGCTGATGCACAACAAATTCTCCACCGATGGACATTAAAGGATGTGTCTTTTCTATTCTATTATAAAACCAGTAATGGTTTAACCAAATCCTCACATTTCACAATATTCAGCAGCTTATGTTAAATTGAATTTAAATTGTGAAAATGAAGTTCATCAGGCATAAATAGTTCATCATTATGTAAATAGGATCTATTAAGCAAAATTCATATTTTGCACGATTCTGTACTTCCATTTGGGTCTCATCTGTTTGTAAAAACAGCTCAGAGCTTAAACAAACACCCAGCCGATTATGGATAATAGGTGAATATTTTTTTGTTTCTGGAAAGTTCAAAAATTTTCTGATTGCTAAGTTACAATTGGGCAGCACTGCGCCATTGCCTGGCAACCTCAACGAGCCAGCCTCTCTCCTATCAACTCAAGAAGCTCCAGCACAGTTTGGTCAGCTGGTTTTATTGCTGTATGAGCTGTACAATGGCTGCTGGAAAAGAAAAGTTTTGTTGTTGACTTACCCTTCAGAAGTTGCTATGTTCTTGTTGGTTGTGTAGGAGGCTCTACTTCTGCTTTTGGGTCTGTTTGAAGGTCAGAGGTTGTATAATTGCGCATCTGTTTGCAGCCATTTTCTTGTGTGTGTAAACATTGTGATGGGGGACCATGATCAGCAGCAGATTATTTTGAAATAAACCTGCTAATTCTGAAAAGAGTTCAAAATGTCTGATCAGACTGAAATCTCATTATCTAAGAATGATTTTGTGCAAAAATGTAATGAACATGTTTAGTGACCTACCCTAAGCATTGGGTACCTTTAACTAACCATACCATATGAGTAATAATATAACACCCACCTTTCACCTGAGTATCTCTAACAGGCAGTTCATGTACCACTGGTGGTACACGCACCTCAGTTTGAGAACCTAAAGCTTTAAGAGATTATTTTTCTTCCGTTTTATTTGCTTTTTTCAGTTGAGGCCCACAAATCATCCCTTTTTAAACAAACATTTACATGTTATGACCAAGAAGGGATGAGGTTGGCAATAACATCGATGTAAACAATTGTTTGTGCTTTGATGTTGTGAAGTAAAAGCTTATAAATGTGATGTTTGGTTAGAGTCGGACGCCCTGAGGCAGACTGGGGAGTGTGGAGTGTGTCAGCATATGGCCAGGCTTGGCTTAATAAACTACTGGCCCAGTGACTGAATGGATGAGGCAGCTGGAGGATGGATGACCTTTAGGAAACCATGATGATGATGGAGAATAAATGGCAGGACGTCAAGGCCAAATCGTTACTGAAAAGGATGCCCAGACAGCAGCAGCCGCTTTTCAGCTGTTTTTAGTCTGTTTCTTTGAAGGCCTGTGTGATTATTTGCTTCCTTTTCCGTTTATATACTGACAGGGAGAATGATATAACCGCTTTAATCCCAGTGAGCAAAGCTGATGCTGTTACACGGTTCAAATTTAGCAGCAGGTCACCGAGCTGAATCCCGGATCCAACGCCGGTGACAGTAACTGTTAGGCGGGATTAAAACGAGGCGCTAACGTTAGGAGGGAGCTAGTCTTACCAGTTCTCCTGCATCCAGCGGATGGCTTCCTCCTCGTTGAACTGCCTCTCAAATTCATATTCTTGTAGAGCTAAAACCGACATGGCTCTGCTGTTCGGCTTCTGTCAGGTTGTGGAACAAAGCGACACTCGGACTGGATGCTTTCTGCCTGGTCTGCTCCTGTTCTCTGTCCTCCTCAGCCCCGGACTCGCATCGCTCACGCCGCTTTCAGCAGCACCTCGGCAGCCAGTCCCTCCCTCTCTCCCTCCCCGCTCTCTCCCTACCCGCTCTCTCTCTCTCCTCCCTGCTCTCTCTCTCTCTCTCTCTCTCTCTCTCTCCTCCCTCTCTCCCTGCTCTCTCCTCCCTGCTCTCTCTCTCTCTCTCTCTCTCTCTCTCTCCTCCCTCTCTCCCTGCTATCTCCTCCCTGCTCTCTCTCTC